>VZTL01010489.1:34819-47064 GCA_013400535.1 Scopus umbretta
TTTTGGGTTTTTTTTTTTGGGGGGGGTGGTGGTGGTGGGCGGAGGGGAATACAAGAATGCCGTTACAATTCCCAAGTGTGGAAGTTTGTTAACACAATCCCAGAGTTTGGAAATGGCAAGTGTGATAACTAAGATAAGCATAGTACAATTAGCCTGATAAAGTTCCTTGGCAAAACAATGAAGAAATTGATACAGGAATCAGCTGATATAAGTTTAAGTGTGGTAATAGAATTAATACTAGTCTTTTGTTTTTTTTTTTTTTCATGGCAAATAGATCTTGTCAAGGAAACCTAATTTCATTCTTTGTTGAGATTATAAGTTTAGCTGATGAGAGAAACAGCACAGACATAATAGACTTTTGTATGGCATTTGACTCAGAACCATATGAAATTATTTTAACAAAAAACACTATGCAATATCATAAAATTAATATTGCACAGATAAAAGCTGGCTATCTGAAAATTTCAAATGCTAGCTGTCAGCAAGAAAACATAATTGAATGAGGATGTTTCTAAGTGGGGTACAAGAAGGATCAATATCAAACCCAGTCCTATTCAATATTTTCATTAACCATATGACAGTAAATAACGATAATAATAATAAAAAAAATAAAAATAAATAAATAATAAAAAAAAAGATGTGCTCTTGAGTGGGACAGCAAAAATGATGACACGGTAGCCACACAGGGAGATCAACTTCCATTGGATCGGCTGGGAATGTTCCCAGCCTAAGACCAAGTCAGGTACCTACAGGCAGAGGCTGTGCGAGCGGAATGGAGAGCAGCACCTTGGAGAGCGGCCGCCCCGGGAAGGAGCTGGAAGCGCTGCTGAGTGGGGAGTCCAACCCCATCTCCCAGCACGGTGCTGGGGAGGGAAAGAGCAATGCAGTCTTTGGCGTACGAATGAGAAAGCTGGGAGAGGATTAACTCCCAAATGTGGCCTCAGTGAGGTGGATGATAGAATCACGGGCACAGCTAGCATGGACAGCAAATAATGAGCTGTAAATGCTACTTGAGGGCTGGAGAAAACGCTGCAGGGGAAGAGCCAGATCTGTTTAGCGTGTTAAGGAGCAGAAAGGTGAGGTTATTAAAGACCATGTCTTTATGGGGAGAAGTCTGGGTCTGACAGGACACTTAGCTTGACAGTGAAAAGTACTACAAGAACCAATGAGTAGAAACAGAAACCAGACAAATTCAAATGAAAAATTAGGGGAAAATGTGAAAGTATGGGCAATTAATCAGTGGAAAAAAAATACAAAAAGAGATGTGTGTTTCCTTTCTACTGATATATTCAGATAAAGACTCGATGCCTTCCTGAAAGATACGCTTCAGTCAAGAATGAGTTATTTGGCTTAACACAGGGGTAACCGGGTGAAATTGAATGGCCTGTGATATGCAGAAGGTCAGGCAAGCTGAGCTATTGCTCCTTCCTGGCCTTAATCTCTCTGAATCTATGAATACTTGAGTTAGATACAGTAGGTATTTTTGTACTTGGTTAACATGCATCTCAGATATGATTTATTAAAGCTTTCCCCCTCTACAGTGACATGTGTTGGCCAGCTGGAGGTGAGAAACAATGGCACACACTGCAGACAATGGCTCACCCAGTCTGAGTAATGGTTTACTGATAGTGTTTGTCTGTAAGCAGTGGCTACAGCGGATAATGCTCACCCAGCCCATATGATGAATTATTTCTGCAGAAAATGTTGGTAGAATCATTCTGAATAATGCTTGTATCAGAGCCCCATGATAGTTCACAACAACAACAAAGGCTTAAACTTGCCAAAACCTTTTTTTTTTTTTTAGCTTTGACATCAAAGAGCTCATTCTTTCCTACTACCCAAGTAGGGTAAAGCACTCTGACAGGGAAGGTGAAATTTCATCTGCTGACTGTACTACACAGCAATATGTTCCTAACAGCTGCAGCGTAGTTAGGAGCTTTTAGCACTTTTCCTTTGCTTTTATCACTGTCTTCCATTTTGGAGTGTGTAGACCAGTAAAGTTATTTGTACTGTTTATAGATAATTATTCCTTGTTCAGCACACATGCATGAATGATCATTGCCACAGCAAGTGCATTTTTTCAGTGGTTCAAATATTCACTTACCTATTACAGTGTTCCCCAAACACTGTCCTTTCTTCTTATTTACTGAACTGAAAGTCAAAATGTATTCAATGGATGAAGGATAATTACTGCACTGATTTTGCATGGTGCTCAGCTCTCTGATCTCTAGCCCATCATTAAAATACATTTCCCTTAAATCATGGAAGTATATACGTTACAACTTAATGGATGACGTTTTACTCAATGGTATTATATAAAAAATACATTTTCACACTGTTTTTAAAAAATAATCAATGCATCTTGCACTTGGAAAATACTTAAATGTGTGCGCATGTGAAGTGCACACTAGTAGCATAACAAACTGCTCCTCCTGGGTTGTCTGCAGTGAGTTTGAAAACTTACGATTAATGTTTTATGAGCTTAACAATAGAGGGAAAGCAGTTCACTGCCCCTCAGGAGCTTCAGCATACTGCTTCTTGCTCTTCTCTGATTACGCCTGAGGTCCTGGAAGGAGTGTGGTCTTCAAGAAATGTTCATGATTTTGTTAAAGCAAACTTCTTAGTAACTCGTTTTTTGGGTCACAGCAGTGAGACCTACATTTTCCTCCCACTTTCTCACCAGCTACCTCAGAACTGGTGTGCTTTTTGTCAAGTGTTGAATTTGTACCATGCCTGATACCCAGTGAGCAGTCCTTCAAAGTGCAGAAAGGCTGCCTTACTGTTGTTGTCATTGTCCAAGGAACACCTCTGTGCATTGCAAATATAAAAGGCAAAGAAAGCCACTCTCCCAGAAACAAATAGTCAGTCCTGACTTGTGTCATCCCTGCTGGCATCTTCCAGTGAGGGGGATCTGGTTTGTCACCCTTTCCATGGGATCCTGTTTGGGCAACCTGAACTTCCACCTCTTAGGCATGGCAAGGAGGTCTAAGATACTTCTGTTATTCAGTAGCCCAGTCATGAATATAGGCAGCAAGGTTTATCATCAGCCTTTTGAATGTCCCAGAGGGAAGATTTGTAACTACATCACCTTGTAACCTTGTAGCACAATAGAAAATGTTATTGCATTTTGTTTTCTCTAGTGTATTTATTCTTTCTACCTGGCTGGCAAGGCTGGAGTTAAAATCTAGAGAATGATCATGTTTTTTTCAAACTTTAGGGTTGGATGGTGTCTTTTTATTCCCTGCTGTGCTGCTACTGAGAAAAACAGCTGCGCATGCCATAGCTATTTTCCATCCTGAGTTCTATTTGTGACTTCTGCATGTGACTTTAAGTAGAAACCAGGGTGAATCATGCTCTTACTCCTTTAACTCAACCCCCTGCAGAAGAGGGTTCTGTAAGCCATTACCCAGTCCATATGCCACCCAGTCCCTATCTGATTTTCATGTAATTAGAGGCTTGAGGGGGGTGTTGGTTTTCGTGAGTGCTATCTTGCCTGTTAAACTTCCTGGCCAGGCTGGGCAGCCTGCCATGGTGATACCATAAATCCATCTGGAAGCAAAATGGGAGAAGAAAGTTCCTGTCAACAAAGATGAGACACATAAATAATCATCTCAGCCAAATATGTGTAAGAGACAAATAACAACGTGCTTAAATGTGAAAACAAGATACACAAAATAAGAAGGTCATTGGTTAGAATGGCAGGCCACCAAGTCCAAGGAGTGCGTCTCACCAAGTGTCAGTATGGGTTGTGGTAGCAGCATGCAAACCCCTTAACAGTTTTGGCAGTCTCGTGTTTTCTTCGTTCATAACAAAATCAGATCAGTTTATCAGAGCTCTTTTTATCTCTACACGCTGTTCTCCATCAGATCTATTTCTCAAAAAGGCAGGTTTGTTCCTCTGTTCTGCCAGCAGCCTCTGTATCTCAGCCATGGCTTTTGTTCGAGAAACATATGTACCATAAGGTGTTTTAATTATTCTCGTTACTATACTGCCTATATTGACTGGTTAAGTAGTATCTCATGCTAGGGTGATTTCCTCGTTAAGCCCAGGATACAAGCTGCAAAACAGAAGGTACCATACGGTGGATACAAGTGTCGGGAAAATTCTCCTGAGAAGATATAATTTTTAATGGTTTCCTCTGCTTATAAAATAGTTGCATATGATCTTACTGCTGGGCAGACAAACGTTACACAGTCTACCCTTTCACAGCCCAAGCCGATGCACCTCATTCCTTGCGTGCCTGTATCTACTTGAGGTCCAGGTGCTTCCCTGCAGTGCCTCACCATTGACTTTGATCCTCAGCTTCACATAGCTCTTTCAAAGCAGGATCTGTGCTGACCAACTTCCTGCTTTCAACAGCTCCTCGGAGACTCATCAGGCCATACCTAAAATGGTCTTTGTGTCAGTCAGGACAGTGGTGTTTTGTCTCTTACAGGCTTGATGATCTAAACTATGTCTTTCTCTGAGCAACAGAATTTTTTTATTGCAAACTGATGTGTTTTGACTCTTTGTGTTTGGCAGCACTCCCAAAGCTGGTATGAGCCTGTTCCCTTTGGCATTCTTTAACCAACTCTACTGTGGGCAGCAGTAAGGGTCTTTCAGATCAATCTAAATATATTTTCCTTTTTTTTTTTTTAATAAAAAAAATCTGCAACTGAGAAATCAGCTTAGAGGATCTTACTTTTATATTGACTGGGACAAATAGTGTATGGAGGCAGTATGTATAGAAATGCACTAAAATCCCATTAATTCTCTCCTAATTCTAGTAGCAATCTTGCCTGTCTTCAAATTTGTGTTGTCAAATTTGTCCTCTTCTCAGCAATTGCTTGTTTGAAGAAAGTGCATTGAGGCCCTTACTAAGAACCTACTATGCTACTATTTCAACAACAATAACTACTGTACGACTATTACAGTAATAATTCTGCCAGTTAATGACTAGACAGATAGAATTATTCTGAGTAGGAGAAATATGAAGTAGGACATATGTTGTGTTGTTTTTTTTGTCATTTGTTTCCTGGGAAGCTGAGACATCTGAACTAATGAACGGATCACCCAGTGCCCTTGCTGATATTCCTGGCAACAGAGCCCAATTCGATCACAGTGTTGTTGCATTTATTCACCACAGGCAAAGAAAAAGCAGATGCTTGGTTTAAGTTTCAACCTATCTGAAATATTCAGAGGTTCCATGGTCAGCCTCCTGGATAGACACTCACCCCAAAGCTGCCTGCCTCACAGGTGAAAACGCAGTTTTTCTTCTCACTTTCCTCACTAGTAATATGAATTGTACAAGACAAATTCTGCTTTGTGTTAACTCCCTGGTATGAAATTCTGTCCTCTGTCCCCTATCAATGATAATTTTCTCAGGTCTGACTTAGGGTGAAATTTGGCATTGCAGATGAATCTCAGGTAATAATTCCACTGATGATACTGAGTCAGGTAGTTTTCAGTTCTTTCTCTCATATATGGATTGGCTCTGAGCCTTTCCTGGGAGGAAAAAGTAAGTGAAATTTGTCACTGGCAAGATTTAGGATATGACTGTAAACCACTGGGAACTCAGCTTTCCATCTGTTTCAGGATACTTTCTTTCATCATCTTTGGATCATGTCACAAAATTTCTAAGAAGTCGTCTATTACAGTTTTCTTCAGACAGAAATTTCCAAGAACACCACTAGACAAGAAGGTAAAGCAACTGGAGTTTCCTTTTACAATTCTGAGATTCACTGAGATAATGAACATGCACAAATATTTCCAACTGAACAAAAAAAAGAGGTTCATTCAACATAACACTTGTAGAAAAGCCACAAGAACATTGTACTCAAAAATTCCACAGCAGCCCTGAAGTTTCTTCCATAACACTTACAACACAACCTGAAACTTATATTTAACATAGACCTGAAAAACTGGTTTGTTATATCCCTACCCGCTGTTCCACCTGTAATGTTAGTTAGATGTTATGTTATCAGTTAGATGCAAACAGATACCATGCATTCCCTACTAGATCTTCCTAATGAACATACAAGGGGTATTTTTACATCCTGGCAACTTTAGGAAAACCACAGATTACAGAGAAGCCAAGGGTGATAAGGTTAATGAGGGTCACTGTCTCACTTTCAGGAAGAAATTATATAGTGGGCATTTCCTTCTTCAATAGACAGAAATAAAGCAGTCACCACTTGCATTTTTTTAACATCTTTTAAATTATTGTCTCTGGTCTAAAAATCCATATAATGAAGTCATCCAGAAGTACTGCAGTAGGAATGGTAGCCATTATACAGGTGTATGTGTGTGAGGGGGTGGGCAAGAAGAAAGAGAAACTGCAGATCTCTTCCCAGTAGTACATTATCGCAGAGTGAGGATCTCAGCACAAATTATTCTCTACCCATTAAGGTACTTTCATGGGCTGAACTAAGCAAAGCTGATTCTTCTTTTGAACAGGCAGCCTCATCAAATATTCAATACCCAGCCGTATACTGATCATTCTGCATTGGCTGTTTTTCTCCATTCCCATTTCTCCTGAGGTCCTCTTGCATCAGATTTCATGGGTTTCTTTCCATGTCATGTGTCCTGAAAAGAGCAGCAAATTCTTGCAACAGGAGTAAGTGGGGAATAAATAAAACAACAACAAGGAAGAAGAACAGGAGCCACAAAGGAGCCTTCCTTTCATCTCTAGCCTGAAATCAGGTGTTACAGCTACTGGTAGTAGGGAAGAAAATGTGAAGAACAGAGGGTTTGGACAATTTATACTCTCCATCATCAGCTTGGTACTCAGATGCCCCCTATGTGGTTCTTTGCCTGGCCATCCTGTCTATATTATTAGACAGCTGGATTCAAAGCTATGTTAAATGCATGTAGCACCAGCAAATTCAAAGGAGCTATGTTGATCTACTGTGAAAGAGAATTTGGACCTTGGTGATCTAATTTAAGAAAGGTTTGCAGTCAGCCAGGGAGCAGCCTTTCATTATTATTCCTTTTCAGTGGTTATGTTTTGTATTTATACCAGAAGGAAAAAAAAAAAAAAAATTCCACAAACCTCTTGCTCAGCAAGAAAAATGATAGTCCAAGAAGTGCTGGTTGTTCTGGGATTCTTTTTATTTTCTATTAATAGTCACACTTTGAACCCTAGTGTCAGGATTTAGTCTTTGAAGTAATGGAGGCAATAGGAAGTCAATTGTATGTAAGAAAGGCATCTGGGACAGTTTGGGGCAAACCCACAGAGAGGAACAAATGCCACTGGCTTGATGTTGACGAAGGATGAATGGTCTCCTGGAAAAAGAAAAGCAAATCTTAAAGTCATGATATTTGGTGGTATAGTAATGGGGAAGGTGGCAGGGAGTGGAGGTGGGGTTGCTGCATGAATATCACTCCTCTGTTAAGAATAAATAATTCAGTAAATGACTCCTTTAGAACTCACATTTGTAGAGAAAAACTGGAGAACGCGATCCAAGTTTGTATGTCCCAAAGGTAGGGAAAAAATCAGGAAAAGAACCTATTTTAAAAAATACTTTAAACCTTATTACTTTTGTGTGTCCTGACTCGTGATGCCTGATTGTTCAGGGCTGAAATATTGCCAAGTATTTTAAACTCTGCTTTCAGAGGCTCCAAATAGCATTAACTCCTCTACGTTCAAGCCCTGGAAGTATTTTCATCTGCAGAGTCCTGAGAAGAGTGTAAGCAAAAATGGCTTCAGCCCAGCCAGTTCCCATCTCTTTCTCCTGTACCCTTCCTCCAGACATGCTTCTTTCTCCTGGCATCCCTGAAGGCCCCAGAATCACCAAAAGAGAGGTCTTCCCTGCACCTTCCCAGTACAGATGAAAAGGCTCTTTCTCATCTCCTACTTTATGTTCTGCTCTGGTTTTGAGCACAGGCCTTTGTGGAGCCCATTTAGTTCTAAGCAGCTTTGCAATAGGTTTGCTCAGTGCTATTCACATGGAAGTAAAGGGACTGATGGCTGGTAAAGCAAGTTACTTCCAAGGATGGCAGGATGAGGAAAATGTCAGACTCATGGTATTTTATGTGTGGGCTTCACCGTAGATAAGTTAATTCAGTACCACTCACTTTGTCACAAAATACATTAATATACTGCACAAAGTCATTTTAACTTTTCAAAAGGAAACATGGCTATATGACATCTCTCTACATTCCATACTTTCTCTCTGGCCCTTGATTCCACCTGTCAAATAACTGGCAAATGAGCTGTCTTAATGCCAAGACCTAGCAAGGTGCCTGTGTACCCTGGTGTCTTGTGTGGAAGAGGATTTACACAGAGGGTTCAGGTGCGAGTGATGTTTCTGCTTGAGGTGGAGTCTGAGGCTGCAGTAGACCAAGGTTTTGGGCTGAATTTGTCTGCTGAATTTTCACATGCAGTGGTTTTGTGAGATGTTTCCTGAGATCAACTGATTTTGAAAGATGTCAGTTGTACTTTCTTTCTCTCTCCTCTAGTTTTCTGGGGTTTTTTGGGTCTTTTTTTTTAATACTTGTTGCTAGAGTTTTTAAGTATCTGTTTCTTACCTCATGGTCTGAAGTCTCCTGGGAGCAGATATTATCCTGAAATTTAATCATGCCTGAATTGGCTTTTCCACTTTTGAATGCAACCTGTATCTGATCTAATTTGGATCTGGGGATTTCAGTGTAACTGTAGGTGGACAACCATGTGTGGGTGTGTACACACAAACACACAGGAACACACACACACACAAAAAGAGGCTTTATTTTTTTCAAAAAAGGGCATTTAAGTCTACTTAAAATTATTAGCAATTCCAGTCAGATTTCACCATACAATTTTGGATAAATAAACATTTTGTGGATTTAAGTGTAATTCACAGAGTAAGGTAGGAGGAACTGTTCTTTTGTCCTTTTCCAATATATGTGGGTAGGCTGTTGGGGTTGTACGAGTTGTTCACACTGCTCTCTCCTTCTCTGAGAATGTATGAACTTTAAGTAAGTCTTCTGTGCCTCAGGAGAGTGGCCCAACTGCTAGCTATTGTGTATTCTGAATTGAGCTGTCCTTTTGAAGCTCAAAGTAGAACCACTTTGTATCTGCGTTAAATATTCACAGACACAAAGTGAAAAACTGACTTTAGCCAGGAGGTTAGAGTTATTTATATGGTTTCTGGTCTCTGTGCCAGTGAATATTTAAAGAACTACTACATCAACTTCAAAAGACAAGAGTGAGATAGGCGTGTCTTCAACTATTGTTCAGTTCAATGGTTAAAACAAGTTCCTGTGAGTAGGAGTCTTTGGTTAAAATCCTTGGTTTGAACATTGTTAGAGGAGTCCTTGAGCCCATTCAAGTTCAGTGGCATAGCAGCCATGCTGTACTGCACTCCCTCCTTTTCATTCACTTTCTGAATTTACTCCTCTGTTTAATCAAATGCATTTCAAAATATTTTATTTTCACTTTGGACAAAATGTACTATTGAATCCCAAATGTGCTCATAATTTCAACCTTAAAAAGAATATAGTTGCCATTAAATGTTTTGTATTTCAGCCACACACCAAAGCCTGGCATCCCCACATGTCCTTAAATGTAATCCCTCCCCTTCCAAACCTGAAGTAGTAATAGTGCTCCTCTCTTCACTCCAATGTGCTCTCCACTCTAATGTAATCTTCCTCTCTACTGTGTGTAGCATTTGAGGGACCTTTGAGAGGACAGCAGCTCTTTCTATTTATTTCTTTTATTGCCACTCACCTATTTTTGGAGAACTGACTTCATGAAGGATTGAAAATACCCTAATAATGTTGATGCCTGTAATGAAAGATATGGAAGAGAGGGACAGTGGATAGGTTTTTGATGCCATTTCACTGATTGCCCCCAGTCTCTTTCTGCCGTTTTCCATTTTCTTGAACTAATTTAGAAAGTCAAATTACCAGGCTGAGGGAAGTTAAAAGCAACACATTCAAAGTTTTCCTTTTTAATTAGTCTCACTCCATCTTCCTCAGCTCCCTTTTTCCTCTACCAAGAAGCCGTATGACAGTTATTAGACAGCTGCATAACCAGCTGGTTGGAGGTCTCCAGGCTACTGATTGCTCTGGTAAGATCTACGGGAAACTCAGTGCACTGTATCCTAATCTACAAGTAAGGCGTCTGCCAGCTCTGCCCGCACTGCCGAATGCATGGAAAGGGAGCTATCGACCTGTCATTCTTATGAACCCAAAATATCCAGAGAACTGGGCTTTACAACAGCTATAAAAGAGAACATTTTCTCTATATCTCATTTCTAAAGCACTTGCCAATTTAGTATTTAAATTGCTGGCCTAAATCCACTCCTCATTCTTTCAAAAGGCATCAGTTCACGTAACACTGAAGCAGTCTGGTCCTAGCACAGCACCACAAATCAAGGCGCATGCAAAAAATTTGGGGTTTTGGGTTTCTTTCTGTAACCTTCATCTCCATGGCTGTCATTTTGTTCACACTGAGAGAGAGTGGGGCAGGCAGGGGGCAGAGGCAGTGGAAAACTCTCTGGCAACAAAAAGGAAGTGGTATGGCCCACAGGAGACCTCTGAGCAAGTGCTGAGGAGGGATCTAGCTTGGTAAGTGACAGAAATCACACGGAGAGCAGATGAACAGAAAGAGCATGCAGGGGGATATTTAAGAAGATGGTCAAAGAAATCAACATCTCTCTGCCTCATTAGATGCTTAATATTAATTTTTTCAGCATGATGAGTGGTAGATAAAGGGAGTACAGGCAAGTGATGAACACACAATGCTGAACTTCCGCAGTGCCACACTGTGCACAAATGCCTGGCATCTGACATATGAGCTCAGTCCTTGAGTGGGTGCTGGGGAGGGGGAGAGGAAAGTAAGCTTGTGGATAATTAACTGCAAATGCAGCAGACAACTGTTCTTCTATTCATTTTTTGCTCTTTTTAGAATGTGCTTGTAGGTACTCATTCTGTGCCTCAGGCACCTTAACAATCAGTTACAAGTCACAGGCTAAATAAGGGGAGTACCTGTGAATAGATCAACTGCTGCTCAGTGTAGCTGTAGAGAAAGAAGAAAACTGATGGCTTGCACAGAATGATAAGAAAAACGGGGGTCTGACATACCACATAGGTACAGGTACCCTGAGAGACAGCATCAGCATCTGGTAGGGAGAGAGGGAGGGATTTCTAAGCTAAGAAGGTCTCAAAGCAGTGATGGCTTTGTAGGTTAAAACCATCACCTTGAATTCCACCTGGGAGCTTAGTAGAGGTCAGAGGAATGCACGGAGCAAGGTCTAAATTGCTCCCAGTGTGCAGACTGTCAGGCTGCAGCATGCTGTGCTCGCTTCAGGCTGAATATTTTAGAGGTGTAGCTGCATGGAGAGAGCATTAAAGTCATCTAATCCTCTGCCCTGGATAATCGTGGCATGGTCACAGCACGCAGGAAAAGGTGCCTGCATTATGCTCAGCGTAGATGGAAATAAGAGCCCTTGATCATGGTGGTTGTTTGGCACTGAGGACCAGGCCCTGGCTTGAACAGTGTCCCCAGCCTGCACACTTGTTTCACTAGCAGATGTGTTGCACTGCCTGGTTCTCTCCAAGCTTTTCTCATCCAGTCAGTCACGGTCAGCCTGTCTGGTGACCGTCTTCCCATGTCAATGAGGCAGCAAGTGCCTTGTGCTGTAATTAGTCTGTTCCAAACCATGTGCAGCTTTTTTCCTCATGGCATGTCCAATTGGGAACCTAGTTGCTCTGGTGGACTTACATACAGAGAAACAAGGGAACCCCTGACATATGCTTCAGACCTTAGGTAGGCTGGAGCACTCTGTGGCCATACCTATTGCTCTTCATTGACTACAGTGAGGACCTTGGTCTTTACTGCTTATGCATAGTGAGCCTGTGTCTAAAATTTTTCTTGCCTGTAGCCATTTCCCTGTTGACTCCTGGGTGTTCACAGCATAGCTAGGACAATGGGGCCTTAAGATGCTGAATTCAGCACCAACCATGTTGATGCACAGGTGGTAACAGCACAAAACCAGTTAGCTTTTAAATCTTTCCACTATAGTCCTTATTCCTTTCTCTTCTGCCTTCTTCGTCCACCTTCTGTTTGACTTCAGTATGAGGAGGTGTGCAAAATTGCAAGTGGATTAATACAAAAGACCTTGTAGGTTTATCATTAGGTTTATATTTTATTCTCACCTGCATGGGGTTTTTGCTTGCAGGTAACCTGAAACATAACATGTAAAGGCTTCCTGAAGCCATTCTTTGGCTCAGATTCTTTAGCTTTCTCTCTCTTAAGATTGGCACTGGATGGTATTGTTTGA
>VZTL01010493.1:195-12488 GCA_013400535.1 Scopus umbretta
GGGTGGGATTCGTCCCCGCGTTGGGTTTACGCTTGCGGGATCCCGACTGTTGCGGCGGTGGGACAGGAGCCCGTAGTCCTGTTGGGAAGAAGCAGCTGGCGCTCCGGAGGCTTGAAGGCTGGCAGAAAATCGCGCTAGGCAGAGGGGTAGAAGGGTGCAGTTCGCTGTGACTGGCAAAACCTGTAGCCTTCTTAATCCAACGTTTCCCCGTTTTCACAAGAAACTGTCGTTGCTGCCCTTGTGTTTCACTGGACTCAGTTGGGTGATTGCCTGTTAGCATGGCAACCGAAATTTATATTTCTCTTTAAGTGTGCCTCCTAAGTGAGATGCCTCTTCCAACACTAAAACACCTCTTAGGTGGAAGTAAATAAAAACACTTTCCAGTCTAGGTTTTCCTTCCAGAGAATGCGTACTCCTGGAAAAATGGATGAAAAAAAAAATGATGAAACAGAGATTGCACCTTGGTTTCATCTGAGAAAGAAATACGTCTTTTTATAAGAATAGTTCACACATAGATTTCCTATAGAATACAGTATATACAGAATGGGAAATAGATTGTTGTAAGTCCTACACACTGAACTAAATACCAATGCTACAGCACCTTCAAGTCCGATCTACTTGAAATTTCAAATTTAATTGTGCGGCAGCGACATAGCACCTTTCAGTGTTTACGTTACTTTCTCCAAAGACCAGACCTGGAAACCTCAGCAAGGTTATCTATTGAAACACGGATTCTTCCACAATTTTAACTTCTTTCACATAAGCAAGCGTTTTATGTACAGTCAGAGAAGCCAAGCACCAGAGTGAGACTGCTTTAGAACTGTCTTGGAATAGCAGAAATTCTGGACTTGCATAAGACCTGAGTTTACACCCCTTCTTCAGGCAAGACTCAGAAATAGGCTTTGTTTTTTAATATCAAAACAGCTGAAACTCTCCTGGCACAGTTTGGTTTTCCTCTGATGTCACCTTTTGTACTGAAAAACCTTGGTTTTGCTTGCAGAAGGATGGGGTTCTTTACTATAGTTTTTTTTTCTTTTTCGTCTGTTGTTCAGACTTTGGAACAGATGAGGCTGTATTTGGGAAACAGCAAAACAAAAAATATGTCTGTCTTTTAAATTCAACTTCAGCCACTTATTCTGACGCTATATATAGTACTCATTGCCCTTAAAATAGCTCCAGGAAGAAATTCCATTTCTTCTTATCTTATTTAGAGCCAAATACTGCTAGTTGAAATTTAAGTCAGCTGAGGTCACTACAGATCTGGTATGATTTTACTTACCTTTTTGAGTATGCCTGCTGAAAATACTGGGTCCTAAGCAATGTGGCTCCACTCTTGGTGAAAGTGGATTTGCATTACTACAGCATGGAGAACCCCCCAAGTATATATGGGAGGACACATGTAGAGAAAACTAAGGGATTCGTTTTCACCTTTGTACGTGTGTGTATATTGCCTCACGGAGATGACAAGTGAAAATGAGCATGATTGCTTCTCCCAACACCTGAGACCTGGCTCCATCCCAGTACACTGTTCAATCTGTCAGCTTTTTCTGGGACGTGAGTCATTGAAGTGAGGTGGCAAAATCAACAGGGAAAATCCTGTGTAGCATCTCTGCCTGCCTCTGGTGATTCTGGTAATCAGTGCTAAAAGGGACGTAATTCCTTTTGAAAATGATGACTAAGTCACCATGGCGTGTCTTATGGAAAGGCAACATAGCAGCAGGACAAAAAGACTTTGTTGTAACCTGTTGCAAGAAAGAGCAGACCAGAATAGAGGAAGCATTGTTCTAGTCAGACATTTAATGGCTTCACGTGTGTCAGATTTACCATTACCTTTTCTGTTTAGATTTATGTTGTGTTGGGTTATAGTCTGGTTACTTCTTCAGATACAGTATTTTAAATTACTGAAAGGAGGTTGCAGATTAAACTTCATGTATGAATCGATCTTCTATCACTGTGTTTCGTGACAACAACAACAAAATCCAGAAATCATCTGTTTTAGAAGCCCTGAATCCACTGAGGAAGGTCAGACAGACTTGCCCTTACTTTACTGCACCTACACTACTTTAAGTAGTGTAGCATAGTGTTAGTATAACACCAGCAACAATCGTGCCAGGATCCTCATGTCCACTTGTGATTTGTTGCTGGAAAACAAATTCACCTGACTAAATACATATTAATTATTATAGTTTTATATAATGAACACAGAGAAAGGCTGAGCAAATGAAATCTTTTTGTAATAGATATCCATGCCCAAATCCTTCATAGGTGCATTAGCTTTCAGTCAAATAGAATTTGAAACTGTTAAAAGAGGAACACCTGGAAATAAGACATCATTGCTTTGCACAGTGAAGTTTTCAAAGGAATTCAAGGGGTTTAGTGTGCAACACAGACAAAAATAACAAATAAATGATAATTATTTATTATAGCAGGTTTTTCTTAGAAGTTGTGGGTTGGTTATTTTTTTATTTCCTCCCTACAAACTTATTTTGGTTTGAATTCTTAAAGTACTACTTCCACTTTTTTTACAACCGCTTATTTCTAATTTAGATAGTGACTGGTGTGAGACAAAACCTGAAAAGAACTTTGGATAAAAATTACCTTTTTTTACAGCTAAACTGTTTTTCAGTGAATGTGGGCTGAAGGTGGACAGGAAAACTTCCTCATATTTGAATGAATTTTACATATGTCTTAAGAGCATGAACCGCTCAAACCTAACCTCTGAAGTCTATGACAGCTTCTGCAATTGCTTGGTCACTGAGCCTGTGCAAAATGCACTCATCTGAAAAGCTTCTCACATACCTGTGCATGTCAGATGAACTATTTGAATGTTACGATAATAATATTATCCAGTATATTATGCAATGGGTAGCGAGGGGAACCGTACAGGCAGAAAGAATTTTCCCTGGGCTTTCCTGAGACAGGTGTTAACGGGGTTGTTCTGGAGACACTTTCTACATATCACTGAAAGCTTCTGAGGATCAAGCAGCCTTTCCCCAGGAGGCAAAGGCCCCCATCCTACTGTTGGTACGTGGACAGTCAGTGAGCAGCCAAGCCCTGTCGTGGTGCCTCTGAGCTCTTCCCAATGGGAAGTACTGGGCCCAACACTGTTTAATATCATCATAAGTGGTCTGGATTATGGGATAAGGTGTGCCCTAATGAAGTTTGACGATGATACCAAACTGAGTGGGGAAGTGGATACTTCAGAAGGGTGAGCCACCCTGCAGGAAGACCTGGATAGGCTGGAGGAGTCGGCTAACGAGAACCTTATGAAGTTCAGCAATGACAAATGTAAGGTCTCATACCTGGGAGAACATAATCCATGAGTGCAGCACAGGCTGGGATCTACCCAGCTGGCCAGCAGCTCTGTGGAAAGGGACCTGGGGGTCCTAGTGGACAACAAGCTCAATATGAGTGAACAGTGTGCTGCTGCAGCAAAGCAAGCCAACAGAATGCTGGGTTGCATCAACAACTGCATCACCAGCAGAGATAAAGAAGCCATTATCCCACTTTACTCAGTGCTCGTCAGGCCACACCTGGAATACTGTGTTCGGTTTTCATCCCTGCTATACAAAAGAAGAATGGACAGGCTGGAGAGGGTCCAGAGAAGGGCCACAAGAATGATCAAAGGACTGTGAAGCCTGCCGTATGAGGAAAGGCTGAGAGAACTGGTTTGTTCAGCCTTGAGAAAAGAATGCTTAGTGGAGACCTTATCACCATGTTCCAGTAGTTAAAGGGTGGCTACAAAGAAGATGAAGACTCCCTTTTTACAAGGAGTCACATGGAGAAGACAAGGGGTAGTGGATGCAAGTTACTCCTGGGGAGATTCTGATTGGACACATGAGGAAAATTTTTCACAGTGAGAACAATCAGCCTTTGGAATAATCTCCCCAGGGAAGTGGTGGATTCCCCAATATTGGACTCTTTTTAAGATTCATCTGGACAGGGTGCTGGGCCATCTTGCTAGACTGTGCTTTTGTCATGAAAAGATGATCCTTGAGGTCCCTTCCAACCTGGTATTCTATGATTCCAGTCCTAGCTCAACACATGCAGGTTTACCATTAGTATTTGCCTGATACACAAGTGGTTTTTTTTTGTTTGTTTGTTTGTTTGGGGTTTTTTAATTGATTCCTTCTGATACCAGTTTTAAGGACCAAAAATACATCTTTCCTTGGCTCAGAAAATTGTAAAGCTCATGTCATTTGCATTCACATTTAAGACCAAACTGGAAAAACAGATACTAGGGTCCTCATGTCCTCATGCCAGCTAGTTGCGCAAGGTGCATTTCAGTTGGCTTAAGGTATCTTCCCTGAGACTCAAGAGTCAACAGCCACCCTAGGAGGCTACCAGTCTTGTAGCATACAGAGCAGCCTCTTGTGGCTACATCTGATACCATGAACTGACATGAAATACCTATTAAGGAAAACCTGTAGGGTCTCTCTTCCTTTCCTGGAAATAGAAAGGCAGAAGCAGAGAGTGAACCATGCTCCGTATTTTGTCGTCTCCTTTATAGCAGAACAAGCATCCTCCAGAGGTGCCTGGCTCTATTTGCTAACTATGCAGCAAGACCTGAGATGAGAAAGCTGCCTTCTTAAGCTAGGTTAGCTGAATCCCAGCTGTGCAGAGCAGGCTGTGGTAGTACAGCATAAAGGTTAAACAAGCACAGAGGTCAGTAGTGAGATCCAGGACAAATGATTGCTATAATCAGGCTAAAATGCACTTTTTTTTTTTTTTTTTTTTTTTAAAGAGCCATGCATACATGTGCACGCACACCACGCTGCTGTGCCAGCTTTGAAACAACCTGTAAACTTCATGAACTTACAACTGTTGGGTGTATGCTTCTGGGAGTTTGCCAGCTATCACTTCAGCAATCCAGTTTCCTTACACAGGGTTCTTTAAAACATACAGTCTTATGCAAACTGTCAATAACTACTTAAAACATTTGTCAATTTTCAGCTCAGGTGTCTGGTTCTCATGTCTGTCAGAGAGAGGCAGCAGCTGCCAAAGAACCAATAATTTTCTCAGTGCAGGCCAAGTAGTGGGGTTGATTATTAATCCTGGCCATAAAGCATGAGAGAAGCATTAATAAAACATCTACCCCAAAATGTATGATGGAAAGTTGGTCTGGCCTGAGAGCTTTGCTGCTCCTTATGAGATATGGGCATTCTGCCAGTAAGGACCTTCCTACAGGAGACACCATGAGGGATTGACTGAGAATTCAAGTTTTTCACTTTAACCATCATTTAATCAAAGTACCCACTCACACCAGAGGAGGTTAGCAGTCTTGGGAAGATCAACGCAGTCCTGTGTTCATTAGGTTAAGGTGTATCCTTTTGCCTGTGTTCCTTCTGTGTTGCCTTAAATCAAGGGAAGAATACTGAAGGATTCTGTTTTGAAGATGAAAACTGTAATATTCACTATCATACAGGGAATGCTAGAGAATTTAGCAGATTAGCAGTTTCGTCTCAGACCTGAGAGTACGGGACCAAGAAGAGAGAGCACCAAATTTACTGTCAATGAAAATGTAATTATCTTCTGTATTTAAGCTTCGCCCCCCCCAAAAAAAATTATATTCTTTAAACTTAGTTTGTATTTGCTAATAAATATTTTATTTCATGCATTGATTTGCTACTATCATTTCCATTATAAAAAGCAGAACAGCCCAATTTACTCTTTGAGTAGAGGAACAGGCAATGGCATTGTAGCCAAACATACAGGATCATATTATGTCTGATTTAAGATTATCACTAGTATATTTGTATATAATAATTTATGTCAAAATCATTTTTGCTGACAAATCTTGAAAAGCTCTAGAAAGGGATTTTTGCACCAAAGGTTAGGTTCTTTTTACCAAGTCACCACAAATTTGATTGCCAGTTGTAAACCAACCATCTATGTTCCTTGTATAGTCAAAGAGAGGCAGAAACCTCCAGTGGATAAACTAGTCCATCTAGTTTATACACCTGACACAGAGTTGCAGGAAACAGGTATTTATTGTTGCTGATTGTTGTTGGATTTCACACAGCTAAAGTAAGGCAAGATGAATCTCATCCTAGTGATATCAAAAAATTAAACATATTCAGAGGAGACAGAAAATAGACGTCTGTTTTCTTCCAAGGTATCTCAAGGTCCTGTTGACTTTCATGGTATTCATGCAGACATTGTAGCAATAACTAGATGACTACAACATATTTCAAATATCCTGTTTTATGTTCTCTGGATTTTTAAGAGTTTGTGGTTGAATTGGGTAGCTGAAATACAGCTTGTAGCTGTGCCAAGGGAAATGGGAGTGTCAGCCGGACCCTTGTAAAAGAAGAACACACAGTTCTGGGCGCTCACATCCCGCCTCCTGTGAGTCCAAGATGTCTCTCTTCTGGAGAGAACAGGCTGCATCGGCGGAGCAAGGGAAAGCAAGCACAGAATTTCTTCAAATGCTCTCAACATTGCCATCTCCACAATGTACCTTAGTCTACCGAATACATAATTACAACAGAAATTATCATTCAGTGATGACATAGTTGTTTTAATCTCTGTTCATGTGGAAATGTTCATTATTATCAAAACACTTCAAAATAAATCCTTCTGCTACGCTTCAGCACTGACTGCTACATATATCCTGCTTATCTTCCACTGGAAAATAGTTAAAATGTTCCATTTGTGTTTTGCTTATACTGACAACATTTTGTTTTAGATTGGGAGAGATGTTTGCCTTTCATTTTTGATGGTAATCACTTAAAGCGATTAGAGCTGCAGTCAATCCTTTGCACTTGGTTATGCTGGCATGGCGAGTTTGTTTTTCAAATGTGATGTGTTCTATAGTACATTTGTACCTGCAACACCATCAGTTTCAAAAACATATGGTTTCCCTACGGTGGCTTTAACTATCTAGCAGATACCCTACAGAAGGAATTTTGGCCATGAATAAAACCAAAACCAAGTTGCCTACAGAACAGTTGTCTAATTTGCCTTAAGCCTCTTAGCTACAAAACTGTTGTTCAAAAGGCAGTAACTGCTTGTCTTTGAATTCATCTAGACACCTTAACGTCAGACCTGTGAGTCAAAGCTAATCTTTATAGCTTTTAGAAGGAACCTAGTAACTTCGTAGGGTGATTCATGTGACCTATCGTGAAGGAAATTAATTGCCCTCTGCAGGGGATGCATTTCTTCTCATTTATAATAAAGGAAGATTGGGATGACAAACCAGCCTTGGATGTCATTGTTTTGGATTCC
The DNA here is from genome assembly GCA_013400535.1 of Scopus umbretta. Lineage (NCBI taxonomy): Eukaryota > Metazoa > Chordata > Aves > Pelecaniformes > Scopidae > Scopus > Scopus umbretta. Next base: position 7,423 of record VZTL01010493.1, read on the forward strand.
AAGGCTAGCGAATACGAATGTCACCTTTATTTTTTGAATGTTTTAAACTGAAGTACGGCATAGTGCCACATAAAGATTAATAAAGCTTCCTAAGCCTGATATGAATAATTTGCTATACTAATTTTTAAAAACTGGTTAGGAACTTGGCACCTACAGCACAGAGATCACATATTGCAAATTGATGGCATAGGTAGGTGTTTGTATGTAGGTATTTGTACTAAGTCCTTTGCTCTAACTACTTGTGTATTTTCTTGTAAAAGGCATCAGGCTTAGTACCAAGCAATTGCAAAATAATATTTTGATCTGTCAGCTTACATAAAAATATTTTATTAATGATTTTTTAACCTGGTGATATTTACTTTGAGCATATTTGTTTATGCACTGAGGCCAGTTGTACCAAATACTGACATGACTTGAGATGATTACATCTATTGCTGCAGTGTCTTTATGTAGAACTAAACTTCCACATAACTCTTTTTTCTTCTTTTTTTTTTTTTATTTAAGGATTTGCTTCTTCTACAATACATAAAACAAGCACACTGAGCAAGGGTTTGAATGTACCATCTTTTAGGTGTGACTTTGTCCACAGGTGAGGGAAGCAGGGAATGCTCAGTGAGCTGGGTTGCATTTCAGTGGTTGGGCACGAGTCCAGCCTCAGAGCTGCACTGACTTACACTGGATTTTGTAGGGATGGATTAGGATAAAAGTAGGATAAAAGAAAGATTTCTCACTCATCCCCAGAGTGCTTCCTCTTCACTCATTTCCCACTAACTACCCTCATTTTGCTGCTGCCTCTGCTGATGTTAGGCTAGGTGGGAGCTTTCTTCCGTCTGAAGAATTCCTTTGGGATAACTGCAGACAAGACCTAACTTTTTAAATCTTTATAATTAAAAAAATATCCAGTGCGTAAGATATGATCTGGATGTATTCCTTCAATCCATCTTGTCATTGTGTTTTGTTAAAGGCATTTCCTTGCTGAGCTCCTTATGAGTGGGGCTTTGAGGAGGAGAGAAATAAGGTGATATTTCAAGATAAAAATGGACAAAACAGCAGGTGTTTTCATTTCAAAGCGGTCATAGAAATAAAGGACAATGAAGACCATGTCTCTGCTGAGAGACACTAGTGCATTTAAACAGGTCAGCTCATGCTCATATTCTCTGTGATATTCCCATTGACAGTTAGATAATAGACACCTTTCAAGGCTTGATTTCCTTCTGGAAACATAGTGGTTTTGTAGACAAGTCTACTGGGGCAAAATGACATTGTAGTAATCTTATTCTATTAGTGTTTTCTTGCATAATTGCCTATTTACTGTTATTTTAACACTCTTTATTTAAACCCTTTGCTGAAAAACAAAGCCTACAATAAAAATTACCTAAAACAATCAACAACTCATAATTGCAAAGCTTTATGGTCAGACCATGGTGGAATGAATTTTGAAGAAATACCATGCTACCTGTGTTTTGTAATTTGACCTTGATTTGAGAAAGTATTCAGATGTAAAGAAGTCTTATTACTCTACTGAAAGCAGTGCTTCAGTGGGTACTTCTTGTTAAGCTTTGACTTCATTCCTCTCCTCAGTATGAGACATTTCCCTGAATCCATGTTTAAGGAGTATAAGTTGAAATTTCAGGTGAAAGTTTTATATATGAGACAAAGAACACACAAATTTGTATAGAGAATCCAGCACCACTTTAGCAATTTCATATGTGATAGAATTATATTAAAAATGTTTGCATTCTCATTTGGAAGTGTTACTTTGGTTCACAGAGATGCAACTCATTATTTGATTTTTTTTTCCATTCTTTTATCATAGCTGTCTGAGAAAACTCCTTTTATTTTATAGGTAGCTGTCATTTAACAAGCCCATTATAGGCAAAGGTGCCATAAGTGCCATATTCAAAAACAGTTTCAGCAGCTTTTGCATGTCATAAAGATTCCTAAAATCCCACAAGCTGCCTGCTTTTCAATTTATTTGCATACTTATTTGTTTTAGATTGCGACTGTGTGTGCTCTTTGGGCTTAGAGAAATATGAAAATCATGGGTGAATTTAAATGATGGCAATGGTCAAAGTAATTTGAAATTCTAGCACCTTCATGTGAAATTTTACAAAATACAAAATGAAACGATTGTGCTTTCTCATCAATCATGCATGCATTGGTTCAGAGGGAAGATGTAATTTTAAAATTTGCCCCCTTGATTCCAAGAGAATTATAATGCTCTGGCAGTTTCTTGTTTCTTCTCAATAATTTAGCAGTTTATGAAAAATATATTGTATCTCCTTGCAGTCAATGCAATTACAAGTCATGGAGAATCTAGTCCAAAATCTTGCTGTTGTTGGGTGTTGTAGAAAAATATGTAGGCCTAAAACATTAATCTATTTGCCATCATTGCCATGGTTGTGACCCACATCTACCCTGTGTAATGTTGGGATGGCTCTCAATCATTTTCTTCACTCTCTATATAAATATTTCTTTCTGTTGCAGTTCACAGACTTGTATATTGAAGCTTTTCATGGAGGGAAGCAGTGAATCTTTGCTTTAAGTATACTTCTGTAGTTGACAAGGACTAAAATCTCAGTGCATCTGATTATAAATTGGCTGTAAGAATGACAATTAAATAGATAATGATGCATATAGTTTTTAAACCAAACCTCTTTTTTAATAATTTGTAAAACATTCAGGAACCATTCTGAACTGTTTTTTTACATTGATTGCCATTTCAAGATTATAGCACATTAAAGCAAAAAAATCAGCCTTGGAAGTCTCTATTAGAAACAGAACTCTAGAGGACTCTTACATATTCAGTATGTTCAAGCTGTTATTCATACTACCAGTAGATCACATCTATTTCATTGAACATAAGGTAACACAGTTTTGTTTTAATGTTTTATCTGTTTATGTCAACTATGAAACCAAGTGTTGTGTTATGAAGGAATCATCAAAGTTTTTGTTCCGTTTCGTCAACTTTCCTTAATGTCTTGCGACATCCAAATAACTCTTCAGAGTAATAGCTCAAAATGCTGCAGCAGAGGTAATTTCCAATGTGGGCATTCCACTACCAGGTTTTATAGGAAAGATAAATAATTCTATTTATATTTTGATAATTTTGAATGAAATAGTAGTGTCTGCATCTATAATTTGAATGATTTATGGATTTATGAATGCCCCAATTATATTCTGTGCCAAAATATACTTGTAGATATTTATATTTGTGTGTGCGTACATGTAACACACATATTTATATATACACACGTAAAAGAAGAACACATACGTATATTTACATATATAGAGATATTTATGTGCTCTATGTGACAGAGACACTTTAAAGGTTAATTTTTGCTCTGGTGAGTGAAAGGGAAGAGTTATTCAGAGGTCAGGAATACAGTCCATTAAAGTGTCTATCTTGTGTGTGTACACAGAGTTATCTGCATCTTGTTGGTTGGGAACATTTACCTCTTTCTGCACTTGCTTATATGATTAAATGCTAAGTGTCTGAGTCCAGTTCTTGGCCAAGTATGGCTTCTTTGCCACCCCAAGCAAATGAGAGCTGTGTATTTAAATGTAATGGCAACCTACCAAGACATGGACTATTTGTAGCTGTCCAGAGGCAGTTCCTTTCCTCACCAGTTTAGAAGCTCCCAGGAGGTGGAGACTTCTTAACAGCCAGCAACTTCTGGGCATGGAGTTGACAGCCCTGACACTCTGCTAATGTAGACACAGCTCCTGCTAGGGATTTCTTTTTTCCTAAGTCTGGTAGTAAATACAGCTTGACTAGTACTGAGCCAGTGTCTTTCACTTTGTTTATTATCCAGAAGGAATTTTTGTGGTAGACTTTTATGTAGAAATAATAACTCGTCCATTTAAAAACACAGCAGTCCATTAATCACATTCATGTAAGTCTAACAATAACATCTTTAACTGTTTGATCCTTAGATGAACTGCACATGGCAGCTGTCAGGGAAAGCTTCTGAAAGGAGGCAGGATACTTTTGTGCTATGCTGCTTCAAAACTTCCTCAGAAACCTGCTGCTGACTGTAGAGGCCACAGTGTGCATGATACAAAAAGAAAAGGTAGTTGATCCTTCAGGACCCTGCTGGTTGTTTCACAAAGAGTCACTGCAGCAGCAGAAGGCTGGGAGCTGATTGCGTTTGGTGATCTCCTGCACTCGAGTGTAAGAACTGTTATGAAAATAGAGGAGGAGGATACAGGCACGATGCAAAAGAAGACTGTAGATTAAGCGGTGTATGTCATCTAAGCCAATCTAGAAAACATCAGCCTGGCCCAACAGTTTCAGTGCCTCTGTGACATGCACCTGAATATGGTCCTTGTCAATCGGTTCAGAAAAGCAGTTACTTGAAATACCTGATAAATCACCTTTGTTGACATAAACAGGAAACACATAACCAATATTCCATATTCTCGCCTTAAACCTCTCGATCATCTCTGTACTCACCTGTCTACAAAACACTGAACAAGCAGCCCCTTTTTTTGCCCGGACCTGTGAAGTAGCTGCACAGGGTGATTGAACGTAAAGGAGCCGGAGCGGACAAAGCCAGCTATCCCTTTGACCTCTGTAGATAACCATGTTTGAGTTAGTCACAAACTGGTCCTTAGAAATTACTTTTCAGATCTTGATCTCATATGCTTAAAAAAAGTATTTTAAAAATTTTCAGAATTGTGGCACAGAAAGGTTAAATGACTTCTGACTCAATAATCATTAATATCTATCATCTGTAGATTATTTATCCAGTTCCTTTGAGTGCTAGCTAATAACTTACGCAGTGGAACTGGTAACTTCCCAGATCAAATAAGGGTATGTGTTAATGCCAAGACAAAATTAATAAAATGCAAGGATTTGCCAGGTCAGAAATGAAGATGATAGCCAAAAGCTGTACACAATATAGATTTGCCAGTTCAAGTGAAGTCAGCAGCAGCTGTTCTGAAGAACATAGGTAAAGCACAGACTCATTTTTTGCTGAGGTCCGTAAAGTGGGCTCTTTTCTTCATTGATGGGGTAATAGGCTTTCACAGACATAAACCAGAATAATAGAATTATTAAGGTT
>VZTL01010496.1:0-47822 GCA_013400535.1 Scopus umbretta
CTAGCACCCTGTCCAATCACGTATTGAAAACTTCACGGATGGGGACTCTACCACATCCTTGGGGAGGTTGTTCCAGTGATTGATTGTTCTCACTGTAAAAAATTTCTTTCTTGTATCGAGATGAAACTTCTCATGGTGCAACTTGTACCCATTGCCCCTTGTCTTGAGAGCTTCTGTCCTGTTTGTAGCCACTCTTCAAGTACTGGAATACTGTAATGGGGTATCCCCCGAGCCTTCTCTTCGCCAGGGAGAAAAGACCTATCTCCTTCAGCCCTCCCTCACAGGGCAGGTTCTCCAGCCCTTTGCTCATCTTCATGTCCCTCTTCTGGACCCTCTCCAGTCTGTCTGCATCTTTCTTGCACCATGGGGACCAGAACTGGACACAGTACTCCAGGTGTGGCCTGACAGCTGCTGAATAGGGTGGGATGATCACATCTCTACCTCTGTTAGTAACTTGTCACAGAAGTAGGAAGAAGTGGTTTTGAAAAAGACTGAATATTTGTTCCGCAGAACAGACAAAATTTAGCAGCCTATAGACTATCCTTGACATAGGTAAACTGCAAATTAAAACATTGTATGTACTTACATAACCTGTACCTAACACACAGGATTATACATTTCAGATGGTAAGCTTCCTCCTCCCAACCTCCCAGGAAGGTTAAATACGAGAACTATTACATACCAGGGTATGTGGAAGTGATTTTTTTTTATGAATATAACCTCCTGCATGCATACACTTCAGGGCACCTGCTAACACCAGTGAAAAACACACAGCACCTGCGATTGCAACTGTGTGATAATCTGCAACTGAAAAAAACAAGCAAATATACATACATGAATGAAGTTTCCAATGACCACATTTCATATTTCACATTCAGAATAGCTATTTAGAATCACAGAATTGTTTTGGTTAGAAGGGACTTCTGGAGGTCATCTGGCCCAAAGGCAAAACAAGACCAAATCTCTAATTAGATTCAGGGATTAAAAAAGAAATTACACTATCTTTGATAACTATTTATGCAGTTAGTGGAGATTTGTATGGCTCAAAGGATTACCAGTAGATTTGTTGCCCCAAAGGGGATGGGTTTTTATATTTCACTTATAAATCCCCACAATGTTTATCACTCTTATTATTCTTAGGATTAATTGACTTGTAAATCTTCCTACGTAAAAATAAAACACTTGCACATAATTGAGTCAGATAATCCACTCCTGCACCACAGCGCAGTTACCTTGTTGAGCTACAGAGTCTGTAGTTATACATTTCCAGGCTGATGGGATGGAATGTTTGTTTAGAGATGCAGTGACTGTAACAGACACACAGTAATTTCTGTTTGGATACAATTCTTCAATGACGGTATTAAAAGTTTCTTCAGTGGTTTTCTCACGTGGCCTCTGCCATGAAAGACAATGTTTTAAAGTTAGCTATTTGCCTAAAAAGAGATCCCCAGCCACTGGTAAAACTTTATGGCTATTTCAGAGAAATGCAGTAGCATGGAAAACTGCAAAAACTGACACAGTAACTGAGCGGTTTATCTAGACAGCTGCTTCACCTCTAGTTCTAGCTGATGTCAAGATGTCTACCTTACGCCCATTTGCGAAATATTGTATTATCAAGGATAAACTGCCTTCTGTCTCCAACTGTTTGTCACTATATGTCCCCTTGAAGTAGCATCACATAAATTCCACAGATTTGAAACTGCAAGTGATATTCTGATTCAGAAGTCAGGGAAAAAAATATCCATGGCAGGCAAGCCGTAGTTGTCCTTCTGTGACTGATAGCAGAATGAGTTAGATTAAATTCCTAACAGGTACCTGTCTGACTTGCTGTTCAGAACTTCCAGTACAGGCAGTCCATGTCCGGTGCTTTGCCAGCCCAGGTATTAACGTCTCTCTTGATGTTTAACCTCAAGTTTGCACAACTGCCAATTCCACTTCACTGTTTTTGGTCACAGTCCAAGTGAGGGGTTTATTTCCTCCTTTTCTGTAGTACATGTTTACATACTCAGAGACTCTGGCCTCTAACTGTGCTCTGCTTCCTTACCCTAAGCCATCCCCTATTATTCCAGCATTTCCTCACAGGTTTTGTGTCAGGATCCCCCACAGTCCTCACTGTTCCCTTCTGGATCCTGCTCAACTGGTCCATGCCTTTTCTGAACCCCAGACTGGTGCGGGTTGGTGGGCTTTACAAGTACTGAGTACATAAAAATAGCATTTTTTTTTTAAATCGCTCAGCAACATGCAAGTCATGTTTAGCTTGTAATATTATAGAATGCTCTCATCCTTTCTGGCAAAATTGCTGCCTGTGTAGCTGTTACCACTCTACTTATTACAGAATTAAGTGTTATGCCTTGCACAGGTCCTTATTGAATTATCTCCTACTATTTTAAGATTATTTCTCCATTTTGTGAGGATCATTTTAAATTCAAATCATGTCTAGCTACCTCTCTATTTCAGCAAACAAACAAACAAAAAAAGTAAATAGTACCAGACCCAGAATAGGTTGTTTCAGAAACTAACTGGATAAATTTTTCCACTTTGACAGAAAACTACTGAACTGCTTTCTGAACATATTTTCCTATCAGCTGTGCATACGCCTTCTAGTAGTTTCTGCTAAACTGTCTTTCCCTTGTCTTCTCAGAGAATAATCACTTGAGCCAGTACCCTGTGCTTTATTTCAAGTAAGGATACAGGACAACTAGTATTCCTCTCCTAGGCCTGCTTCTCTGCAGTAAAAGGAAGCTAAGATTATGTCGGCCATTCTCTTTGTTTTCTTCTACGTATCTTCTATTCACATATTTGCTTTTGTGAATCTGCTAACTATCAGAGCCACTTTATGCTTTCTGTATTTCTCTGCTAAAGCACAAATAAAACAAGAAGTTCTTTACCTTATGCTCTCTATCAAGTGTTTTCAGTGTTATATCATAATCAAGCTCTTGATATATATCAATCAAAGACAGTTGCTTTTCACTTCTTCGTAAGTGAGAGGTTGGCAGCTTTATGGTGACATTTATGCAGTTTAGACAGGAACTGATATTAACTTCTGGTGGTCCCAGGAATGCTTTGAAAAAAAGAAAGAGAAAAAAATGGTTGAAAAAATATACACTATGTATTCAGTACCAGTTCTATTTTGGTGACAGATATATACCTGACTAATCAGATTCCAGAGTATGTCACTGTTGTAAATCCACAAGGCCTTGCAACATTTAAGTTCCAGAGTCAAATGATCTTTTCCCACACGACTAGATTTTAAAAACAGAAAGCAGTGGAGGGGAGGGAAGAAGCAGAAAGGTGACAGAGGCTTTGCTTTTTATCTATTTGAGAGGAAAGCTGAGGTTAATGTATAGGAAAAGCTGATTACTTTCTTGCTCATCATGACCTTCTAGTTGCTCTCTGGAAGGAGTCTTTGTAGAAATTCAGTGCCGTGTAGCCCTGCACACATTCACATGGGTTGCAAGGAAGGCTATAGGTCTAAACTTGACAGCTCAGCTCCAAAAACTAGAAACTCTGCTCACAGTAGGACAGAGGACCTAGCAAAACATAGTTACACTTCGAGAGACTTCCACTGCGTTCAAAGTAATCTCTCAAGTTTAGGTCCTCAGAACATGTATGTGTTTGAAGAGCCATGCATACTAATTGTCTCCTCTCTCCAAAACTACACATCCATCAAGATCAGAGGAACTTCTATAGCGAATCAAGCCTACGATGGTCTTTCCTCCAACACAGGAAAGAAGTAGGAATGTTGAAAAATGGTGTGAGAACAAACTATGTCCATAATCCTCCATTTCTGCGTAGTACATTGTGGGGGAAAAAACATGAACATTTAGAGTCTGCATTTCACTTTTGTCTTTTCCAGAAACATGTACATTTTGATCAGGTGAAGACTGGTTTGCCAACCTCTGCAAAATTCAAAAAACCAATACACATTTGCTAACTACTTCTGTTCCTGAAATAGGGTAGAAAGCAGAAAAAACCCAAACAATTCTTAGAACAAATGTGAGCTTTCATCTACTCTCAAACAGGAAAGCACGTCCTAGTCAAATGGTTGCACGCTTACTCCTTTCTCATCTTTTAAGTTACGAACAAACATTAGCTTAAATCTGGTTACAGTCAAATGTGGTTGTTCTCCTGGCTCTTTGTTATGAAGCCTTTCTGTCTTTGTTCAACCCATCTGTCAGCAGAAGTGAGATTCCACCATAGCTATTTGAAGGTAGGTATCAACTACACCCAGTGGGGAAATATCTCAGAATATTGATTCTTTCCTATTCGGCACTGTAAACCAGAAAAGGACTACAGGGTTCATCAAAGTCCCATGCCCTGGCAAACATGACTCCACTCAATTGCTTATGGTTTGAGCTAGAGAACTACTAGCAAAACATCCAATTTCAATTTAAAAGCTGCCAGTGATGGACAATCAGTCAGAGCACCTGACAGTTTATTCCAGTGGTCAATTCAAAATATGCCTTGTGTTCCTAGCTAAAATTTATCTAGCTTCAGCTTCCAGTCAGGGCATGCTGTTATGTTTTGTTTACAAGAGTGAAGCAGCTTGCCATCATATTAACTAGCAGTCAATGCGCCTTCTGATCCTTCTCTTTATTAAATTAACTGCTGAAAGACTGAAGGCCTCCACCTCTAGAGGGATGTGCTCAAATTCTTCAGTTATCCTTGTGGCTATTTTCCCCATGCCCTCCAATTTTTCATCATTTCCGAGACTGTAAGTGGATGTAGCAGCAGCTACCTCTGTCGTGAATTCAGAGGTAACATGACCTATTTCTTCCTCCACAGTCCTCCAATTGTTCCTCAACCTCTGTCTCTGTTACTTCAAAACTGAATACTAAGCACAACTAAGGGTGAAGACACCTCTGGCAAGAAAATATGTCACAGCTAAGAAGCATCTTCTTTCAGCAAGGAAAGGGAAAAGAGCAGGCTGATGAACAAACAAGCAAATCTCTTCCCCTACACCTAGTGTGGACACAGTATTTCTTTAACTCTTAACACTGACTACTCGAAGACAAAAAAACAATGTTGTTGGGTTGGGTTTGTTTTTTGGTTTTTTGTTTTTTTATGCACTTAGAGATTTTTACTTTGTGTTTGCCAATGCTTGACATGAAGCTATTTCCTCTACATTTATACATTTATTTCAAAACCAGAGCCTCATCCATTCCTCAGAACTTCTGTAGCCACTAATTTTAGAAAGCTGTCTATATGTTCTATGTCATGTAACTGATACATGATAGATTATATACAAACTAATATTCTCTTAGATAAAGGAATAAGCTACCGACCAAATTAGTTTCGAGTGTCTTACTGTAAAGCTAACAGAATATAATTTATACATCAGCTATGAATAATAACTACTAAAATGAGCAAATGCAGAGAGCTTACTGTCAATATATGGCATAAAATGAAGTACAGAAGAATTGAATACTTCCGTTCCCATGAAGCTCTGAACCAATGCAACATACTGAGTGGAGAACTCTTTAAAATCATCTGTCAGATTACAGGAGAGTTGTGTAATATGTGAACATTGTTTAGCAGTCTTCCAGTTCCTGTAAATCAAAACAAGGTAAAAAAACAAAAATCAAAATAATCTATCTGGATTCTCTGATACAAGAAAGCATTGTGGGGGGAAGCATTTCTGAGTGGAAAAACAGACAAACAAATAAGAAACCCCCAGCCTTAGTATTTTGAGTCGATAAACATGAAAAGTAAAATTTGTGCCTTATAAAGTAAGACTTGCCTGCGGTCAGTGTATAGCACACGATAGTATGTTGGCACAGTTGGATCACTTTTTGCCTGCCAGGATAAAATGTGCTGAAAATTGCAAGATTCCATTCGTAGGTTGTGAGGCGGCCCTCCCAGAAATCTTTCTAAAAAGGAAAAACAAAACAAAACCAAACCAAACCATACAACCCACTAATATGAATGGCAAACAAATGTGAGATTGCAACAATCTAATCAATAAACCAAGTGACAGAAGCCCAGTATTTGCCCCAAAATAAAGCAACCACTGAACAGAGTTCAGCACAACAGAAACAACAACGCAAAGCACTGTCCTCCTGTATTATGTTTCTATTAAGTTCTTTCTTCAAAAAGCAGAAAGTTTTAAAATTATGTTTGGTGAGAATATGCAAGTTTTTTAAACTGCATTAGGAAAAACATTTGAAAGACAATAAAAACTCTTACCAGACAAGCTGCAACAAGCTGTAGACAGAATGCTGATGTACACTGGAAAATGAAACTATGTATTAATGCATTTGTATGTCTACAGTAGCTGATTATTAGCTTACTATTGGCAACATTAATTTGCAACAATTAGAGACAACACTCAGTATTCCCTCAGTTGAACTGTTTCTTTCTTTCACATCTTCTTACTACTACTTTCCTCTACCCTCCTCTCCTTCCCCAGAGCATGGGATGTCCCCTTCCAAGCTCCATCAGTAATTCGAGGCTCCTAGGAGCTACTTCTTTAATAACTACACTGTGGTTCAGGCTTATGCTGATCCCTGTCAGATGAGGTTGAAGACTCACTGTGAATAAACACACTTCAGACGTTCTTATCAAATATAGTCTTTGAGGATTCTGACATATTTCAGGCAGCTCACTCTGTCTATTAAACACCATTTTAAGTCACAAGAAGAATCTTAAAACTGGTCTGGGAAAAGCTACTATTACTGCTTGAAGAACATTTCTGAATCATCTTCACACATGTCCTCCTTTGCTAAACATGGGGAGTCCTCAAGGCTGTAGCTTAACAACTTTGGTATATCACTCACTGTCTTTGATCAGCTAACTCCTGTAACTCCCTATTTTCAGACTCTATTTTGTAATTCCCTCTCTATTTTGTGCCCTGTTTCTGTAACATTTCCCTGTGGATGTTTAACTTTACAGCATTCTATTCTCTGCCTGCAAAAGAAAAGGAAAAAACCACCAACAGATGCTGCAACACCTCTTCTCCTGTCACAGCACATGATGAAGGCCACATTCAGCCTGTCGGTCAGGCCTACTGTCCAAATAACCTCTTGAACCCAGCCTTCTTGCAGATGCTGACATTCTAGAGGTCCCCACATCTCCTTGTACAACCTTGTATATAAGGGAGCCATGGAGGATCTCCATCCCTTGTTGGATGCTGGGGGAAACACGGTTACCAGGGATGAGGAGAAGGCTGATGTACTTAATGCCTTCTTTGCCTCAGTCTTTAATAGCAAGACCAGTTCTCCCTGGGAAATCCACCCCCAGGAGCTGAAAGACAGGGGTAGGGAGCAGGATAAACCCCTCACAGTCCAGGAGGAAGCAGTTAACGACTTGCTATGCCACCTGGACACTCATAAGTCTATAGGGCCGGATGGGACCCACCCGAGAGTGCTCAGGGAGCTGGCAGAGGAGCTTGCCAAGCCACTCTCCATCATTTACCAGCGGTCCTGGTTGGCAGGGGAGGTCCCAGACGACTGGAGGCTGGCCAACATGACTCCCACCTACAAGAAAGGCTGGAAGGAGGATCTGGGAAACTACAGGCCTGTCAGTCCTCGGTGCCTGGGAAGATCATGGAATGGCTCATCTTGGGTACGCTCAACGAGCACATTCATAACAACCAGGGGATCAGGCCCAGTCAGCATGGGTTCGTGAAAGGCAGACCCTGCTTGACCAACCTGATCTCCTTCTATGACAAGGTGACCCACCTAATGGACGAGGGAAAGGCTGTGGATGTGATCTACCTCGACTTTAGTAAGGCCTTTGACTGCGTCTCCCACAGCATTCTCCTGGAGAAGCTGGCGGCTCATGGTGTAGGCAGGTGTACTCTTTGCTGGGTTAAAAACTGGCTGGATGGCCATGCCCAGAGAGTGGTGGTGAATGGAGTTCAGTCCAGTTGACGGCTGGTCACAAGCGGTGTTCCCCAGGACTCAGTACTGNATAGTACAAGGGCTGAGGCTGTTGCTTGTACGAGGAAATACTTAATTGCAGCTTCAATGGCGCGTGGGTGGTGGGATTTAGAGATTAAGGGGAGGATGGCGAGTGTGTTGATTTCTAGGCCGGTTCAGGCCATGATTCAATGGTTACTTGAGATGGAAATAGTAGTTCCAAGGATTAGGCTGAACGAGGAGATTAGTTTTGCATGGGGACTCATTAGTGGGGGAGGGGGTGTTGATGGTTGGACTAGATGATCTCAGAGGTCTTTTCCAACCTTAAGAATTCTATGATTCTGTGAGTCTCTGTACGAGACTTCGTTCATCCAGATTCTTACTGTACCCAGAATTCTTTCCCTTGACCAACCCAGTCTTACATCATTCATTTCTTTTCAGCATGATGCTTCTAGACACTCTTGAAATTATTGTTCTGAGCCTTCTAATTTTTTTTCTGAGGATCCTTTAGCTCCCTTCCACTTTCTGAGTACAACAAAACTCCCTGTCCTCATTTTAAAGGCATTTTGTGGCCTACCCTCCTACTGATGACATGCCAAATCCCATACTCAGTTTGACACAGAAGTTGCTAGTTTAATTTCAAACATGCATGCTTTTTCTCATGCTTTAGATGAACTCCATGGAAATATCTGCAAAATTACTTCATTATGAAGTAATATCGTCTTGATACCTAAACCCTCTACCCAAAAATAATATGATGATACCCAAAACACTGCCGGCCTGCTGCCTCTGTTGAACTGTGCTGATTAATGCTGCCTTGACATGTTCTTTTATTCTCCTTTCCTCATTGAGAATGGTAACTTCTGTAGCATGAGGAACACCTTTCACCTTACATTTGTACAGCAACTAACGTAGTAGCACTCTGGCCCGCAACTGAGGTTCTCGGGTGTCACACTATGACAAATAATATAACAGAACTACCTGACGTGTCAACAGGAAGTGTCACAGTAAGAATGACTGTGAAAAGAGAAAAGAAACCTGGGATCTCTCTCATAAAAATGAAAACAATCGTTACGGAGATCTACAAATAACGGATAGGACAGGACTATCACAGAATGGTTGAGATTGGAAGGGACCTCCGAAGGTCACCTGGTCCAACCTCTGACTATGTGAAACATAATACCAGAATATGTATTCCTGGTAGAGTAGAGGGGATTCAGAATAGTAGTGGGTCAGCGGAAACTATCCTGTCCCAGACATACTGGGAGAATTTCCTAATGGATTAATGCAGTTATTTTATGATCCTTGTCTACTTTTGCAAAGAGTATTGGAAGAGGAAAGAAGAAATTTCCTACTCAATTAATTAAAGAGATGTCTGCACGGAATCTTTATGGCTGCAGAGAAATGCCTTAAAAAAATGCCCTTTAATTAGCAGTGGACACACAGAGAGGCACACACAAATACACTCAGGCACCTAAGTTTGTTGAAATCATTTGGGATGGATATGTAGCCAAGTATCTCTTATAAATCTGGCTCTTCAGACACCTGTCTCACAAATCTTTAGCTATGCCCCCAGCCAGCATCCTTTCTGAAATTAGATGCAAAAGATTAAGCAGCTCACTTGAGTTGCACATGCAGCAAATTTGTATTTCCACAAGACAAAAAACTCATCTCTCTCAAGCCTCATTTCACCATTCAAACCACAGACATTCTCTCTCTTCTAAGGCTTCCTTTTGCACTTGTTCTTCTATGTTATTACTGAATAAACATCCTCTTAGAGAAGTGAAGTTAAAAGCGGAACAACTGATTTTTTGCCATATAGTAACAGATCACCTATCTGGAAAAAAACATCCAGTGGGTCTAAATAACAAAGCAATACTTTACTATTCTTTACCTGAACACAACCTCAGATTTATAATCATTTGTGGCAGGAATTCTCCCTTCTCCCAACAGGCACACAGCCTTTAGCAGATTAAGGCTATTCCCATTATGGAAACATAGTATCAGTGCACAGACTCTAGGAATAACACACTTCCTTGGAGCAAGCCCTTTGGATCAGGAGATGCAAATGCTAGCCACCTCACAAGTGTCATCTGTCTTGCTGATGTATTTCCTGTTGACGCTTATAAACGTTTTTCTATTCTGTCCATATTTGTGATTTTTAAACAACTCTCCTCTATCAAAATTAAATTCCGTTCATCTAGAGTTCAAACTGCCTCAGAACTTTGTTTCAACAAACATGTTTAGCAAAGATAGCTGGAATGTTGCAAAATTTCATAGGTTACACACTTATGCAAGAGACACACAGACAAGAAAAAAAAAAAAAATCTTAGACTAAATAACTGGGAAAATTGAGACCAGAGACATAAAGATGGTCTGTAAACTAAATGGGGAATCTTCTTTACCATCTTATCCTTTTTACAGAATTAAATGAACCTATCAAAACAGTTTCTCACTACAACTACAGCTCAGCCCACAAACTATGTTTGTTGTGCCTGATAACCCAGAACCTAAGGAGTCCTGAAAAATATTAGAATAAGAAATGAAAAACAACACATCAAACTAAGAGTTTGCTGGACATTTGGAGAGGCAGAATACCGTATGCCGTTTCAAAGCATTTCTCTCTCATAGGAAAATCATGGCTTATGTATAGAATGGAGTATGTACAATATATGACACTGGATTCTTGATACTGTGAATTATTCCAGGGAGAGCTCTATAATAAGACGGTGGTATCAGGAGCGTTAGTGAAAATGTAGCAGTACTACTTCTCTCACAATATAAAGGTACAGACAACTTACCAAGTTGATAAAAATGCATTAGTCCATCCATCAGTGTTTCCACAGTGATTAAGAAATATAACCTACTGATTGCAAAATAAACATTTTGCTTCTGTGCCTGCAAATACATCAAAAACAATCACATTCAGCAAATCATCTGAGTGAATTACAAGGTCTATGTACAAAGAGCCATTTTAGCCTCTTCAATGTTTGTGGGAAGACAGTGGTACTGAAACAGTTACTGCTGTCGGGCTGAGGGAGTGGGCAAGGATCCTCAGACTAGACAGGCAATTTCATGACAATTGCACTTTCCTTTTTTCACATAGAAAGGGCTCTTACCATTTCAAATAGTTACAGAGAGCACCACATGATTATTTGTATTAATTTTACATGAAGATAGCATCTGAAAACTCTTATCCCACTCACTCCAACTTATTAAATACAACAAAAATAAACATCGCTTGTCTTTATTTGAAATACTACAAGAACTCATCACTAGAGTAAAAGATGTTTCCAGAAAGAGGGCAGATCAAGAGCGAGGTTAGGGAAAAAAAAATAAAATTATAAGGGAGTTATGAAGTTTATGTTACAATTTTTTAATACGTAAGATCTACAAAAATATTTCCTCTCCTTGATGTTTTTATTTTACTCTATCCATTATCCTTACAGCGTTAATATTCACAGGATCAGGTTTTGAATTACAGGCAAAGTACTAAGGAACAGCTGTGAATCTATAGACAGCTGGGCAAGGGTATAACTATTTCCAAGGAATCTTCTCCTCAGGTTTAATACAAACAAATTGTTTTTAATTTAAAAGGATTTTTAAATACAACTTAAATTATTTTCTCTGCAAAACAAACAGCTTAAAATTTAAAACCGTGACAAAGCATGCCATGGTCAATCTTAACACAGTATGTTCAAATCAGATGAATTTAAAAAACCCGTATCCAAGATGTCAGTCGTCCTCTGCTCAAAGTTTTAGCATGATTATAGGAAGTAACTGGATAAATGTTGAGAACCTGTATCTGTGCAACTGATAATCAGAATTCCACAGACAAAGAAAACATTCTTTTCATCTCAGTTTGATTCATTTAATGAATTCATTCCAGCATGAGGAATATTTGGGAGATATGAAATACCAGTCTTCCTCTTTTCAATCAAAATTAAAAACGATGGATAAGAAGGTAAGATTTACTAGTTACAAAATCTTTAAGTTTATCACCAATATCAGCAAACTAGAAAGCGAATAAGTCACTCGTCTCTCAGGTCCATTTAGTTTTGGCACCAATGAATGCGACAGAAGATAAAATAATCTGACTTTCTCATTCAGATCAAGCTTACAGATTACACCACTAGGAAAAAAAAAAGAAATCTTTCTACTTCAACAAGGTTACCAGCTTTGTTCAGAAGTCACACAGAAACTTAATGCCAAACACGGTTACTTTCACAGTCACTTTAAAGAACAGTTACACCTGCAGGATCTGATTTTCAAGCTGTTCAAAATTTTCTCTTAAGGGGAAATCTTAGAGGATCCTGAATTCACTTAGCAAAGTATTTCCTTTATGTCTTCATCCTTGCGATTAGCCATAAGACACGTTCAATGCACTCCATATATAGTATTATGCAAGAGATGCATTTGCTTACCTTCGATCCTTGCTGTACATGCTGTCTGTCATGAATAACAACTAGCCCACTCTTGGAACCTGAAGTGACTCATGTACGGCTCTGTATGCCAAACAACACACGTATCTTACATGATGCATGCTCAAAGCCAAGTTATGTGTTTAGCACCTTAGAATATGTAAGAAAAATGTGACAAAACAGGTGTATCTCCAAGTTCGCACAGTTGTCTAAATCTGTATGTCTTCTGCAGATCTATCAATGCCAGTGAAATTGCAGGGGAAATTCCAGGGGAAAACCACTTCTGTCAGAACTCTGATTAGCTTTTGTTACTCCTCCTCTTCAGAGCTTCAGCAACCCCTGGAGAGAAGCCATGGAAATGCTAGTGAGTCCAGTCCCCTCCCACCTCATCAGCCTGGGCCCACAGTAACTCCCCTGGGAGCTGCCTGAAGCCCCCAGCGCTTTCAAAACTCAGCTTCACACTTCCACAGCATCTTCTGTGGCAGCTCGTTTTTAACTGGAATTCAGGCTGGGTTGTTTTGTATTTGCTTCCAATCAGAAAAAAAAAAGCAGGCTTTGAAGTTTTGAAAGTCACTGGCTTGTATTTCAGAAAAGCTCCACATCAATAAAGCAGAAAACACACCCTATTCTTTGAAACAAGCAGATGGTATGTTTATTTATAGAAATCTGCTTATCACCCTATTGAGAGAGAGACAGTTGCCACAGGAGATGTTTCAGGCAGAGAAGTCGGCGGAGGAATGCTGTAAACCTACACAGGTAACACAACCTATGGATCGACTTCACCACTGAAACCACGTGAACCAGGGAATCACGCTGCGGGTTGCAAGGTTGTGCCCACACTCTAAACCGGGCTTTGCCGGCGGACTTTGGATGAGTTGCTTCTAAGGCCATCTAAATCATTTCACCTTAATAACCCAAGTCCGGGAACCAGAAGTCCCCACACGCCGCCGGCGGTGCTCCCGGCGAGCCGGACGTGCCCCTGGAGGAACCAGTGCGGGACACGCAGCACCGAAACACGCCAACAGCCGCCTCGGCCGCCCCGTGCCGCTCCAGCGCGGCAGGGTGGCGACAGCGACACAGCGGCTCCGTCCAAATCCACCGCTGTGTCTTTTTCCTTACGAATTCCTGGCTTCCAGCTACACGACGACCCGCATCCAGACCAGCTCCAGCGCACCTCACGGCCCACCGCCAAGGGTCAGTTTTGCACCCGGCGACACGGCCGAAGAAACGGCCCCGATAACCCGCTGGTTTTACGGGCGATCCAGCTGGCGACGCCGCCAAAACGCCCGGCGGGGACACGCATTTCGGCCAACAGCGGCCTCCGCGCCCCGCAAAAACGCTAACAGAAACCAGAGCCGTGACCCGGGAACGCCGGCGGCGGCTCGGGAAACCCGGCCTAGCGCCCACGGACACCCTCCCGCAGCGGGGCAGAAACGGGGAGCACGCCACGGCGCTCCGCCGAGCGCGGCCGGCCCGGGCCCTGGGGCGGCTATGGGCGGCCCCGGCCCTCCCTCCGGCTGCCCTGACGGAACAGCTCTAACGCCCACACCACAGACGGGCGCCCCACTGAGGGAAGGGACGCGGGGGGACGGGCGCGCCGCCTTCCCAGCCCTACCTCGCAGAAGACGGCATCCCTACAGGCTCGGCTCGGCTCGGCGCCGGCTCCCCAAGGCTCCCTTGGCCAGCCGAGGGAGAGGTCCCGGGCGTCGGCGCCGAACGGGAAATGGCGGAGGCGGCGCTGCTGCGNGAGCAATCAGGTCTCTCCTCAGCCTCCTCTTCTCCAAACTAAACAACCCCAGTGCCCTCAGCCACTCCTCATAAGGCTTGCTCTTCAGACCCTTCACCAGCTTCGCTGCCCTTCTCTGGACACGCTCCAGCACCTCGATGTCCTTTTTGTAGTGAGGGGCCCAAAACTCAAAACTGAACACAGTATTGGAGGTGCGGCCTCACCAGTGCCGAGTACAGGGGCACAATCACTTCCCTACTCCTGCTGGCCACGCTATTCCTGATACAAGCCAGGGTGCTGTTGGCCCTCTTGGCCACCTGACCACACTGCTGTCTTGAGGGAGCATGGTGCCGCCACTAAGCGTTCTGTAAATATTTGCTTTTATGGGCACCCAAATGGATGAGGTGTCCTCTGTCCAAATATTTTCTGATGGCAGAAACAGAGGTAACGTGGTATTAAATGTAGCCTGTATCGTGTCACGTGAGGGGCCTTCATGAGAAGATCTTGGCGCCTACCTGAGGCGAGCGAGGGGTAAGAAACCAAGCCCAGTTATTGGCCCTGTCCTGCTGCACCTGCAGCCTCACTGACTACACCTTCTTGTCCGATGGCCTGTTTCTTCGCTGACGGCAGCACATGTGATTTTGGGAGTTGTTTGGCTGTCGGACGTGAAGTTATGTGGCGTGTCCTTAAGCCATACCAGGCAAAGCAAACCTGAATTTTCCAGTCACCATCTTTTAGGCTTCTACAAACTTTCTGGTTAAATATATCTGTTGCTTTAACCTATGAATAGCTCAAAAGTACTGAAGACAGTTTTCCTCCATTTTACTCCATGAAGAAATAACCTTGGATCTGAGATGCAAACTGAAAAAACCCTCAGTTCTGACTAGAAACTCCAAACAGGCTAAATTCACTGTATGTCTTTGCATGAGTCTGTCTCATGAGCGAGCATGATATGTGGCACCATTATTTGTTTCTTAATTCCAGTTCCAAATTAACTTTTTGAAGGGCAGAATGTTTACCTGGAAGCAGAGTCTGGAATGAAAATCATAAGGACAATCAAAATTTTAATGACGCTCTGCCTTGATCCATTCTGCCACAATAGTACCGTGCCTTTTGGCATGCCTACATCTGCTTTACAGCTCTGACACTACCTTCCCATGGCTCACTCAGCTTCTGCCTATTTAAACATAAAGGTCTCCTAAACTCTAACTTTTATTTTGTTGTGGTTGTTTCACTTGCTCCAGTGCACATTTTTTTTTCTTAAGGCAGTTTTGCCTGTGAGCCTTTCTGTTTGTTTTGTTGGTTTTTTTGTTTGTTTGTTTTTGGTTGGTTTTTTTTTTTTTTTGTTAACTGCTTTTTCAGCATCATTGCTAGTGAAACCTCATTCTCACTTCCTGCCATCTTTGCAGAAGTTCCCCCAAGCTCAGTCGTTCTTTCCTGCCCATTGCATTAATTCACTGACTCTCATGGTCTCTCAGCACTTTGTACTGAAAATGTTGAAATTTAGCTGCACTATTTCTCTCTTCACATTTCATTTTCCCTTTTTCTGATGATTCCTTGCCTCTCCACTTCTT
Organism: Scopus umbretta; assembly: GCA_013400535.1. Classification (NCBI taxonomy): domain Eukaryota; kingdom Metazoa; phylum Chordata; class Aves; order Pelecaniformes; family Scopidae; genus Scopus; species Scopus umbretta. Next base: position 15,581 of record VZTL01010496.1, read on the forward strand.
TAAACTATAAATACAGCAAAAAGTGAGATCTTCAGCTTTCTTGTCAGCCTTCCTCATTGTCTCCAGTGATAATGCTGTCGCTTGGTCATCCAGTGAATCTTCTCTCTGGCCTAGGTACAGGAGGATGAAGCAACCTTCAAGTCACTGGCTCTGCTGTATGAGGGAGAGGGACTGGTGAGGGGAAAAATGCTGAAGGGAGCAATAGCAGGAAAGGAAAGGGTTCAGCAGCTTTAGCTCATGCAGGAATCAGCTACTTTGCCTTTGACTCTTCAGATGCAGGGACTCCTTCACCTGCTTGCCTAGCTACCTAGTGATGAGGAAGCCAGCAAAAAGGAGACCAGGGGAGATTGTTATTTGCCAATATTTATAGGGGTAAGGGGAGAAGAATTTTGCTGGAAGGAGTAAGGACACCAGTCTTCAGTCTGAGTGGTTGGCAAAAAAGCCCGAAAAACCTTGAAAAACATTTCCAAGGAAGCCTTTCTGAAAAGGTGTAGCAGAAGATCCCATGGATCATGTGCCTTTTTTATAGGTCCCCAGCTAGTGGCTACAGGGAACTGTTCACATCCGTGCAGTGACTGCTGAGTAAGCTTGTTTGTAAACCTCTTAGAGTAAAATTGCAGTTTGCCATATCAGTTGTGTGCTGGTATCTGTGTTATCCTTTAGCCATGCTCAAAGCCAACTTCACAATCTCTGGTGTCACTGAATATTTAACTTTAGGATATGTCTTTTTGTGCCCTTGCTTTTTCCTTTCCATGGCTGCTGGCTTATTCTTTTTGCTCAGGCTAACAGAGAGTACCCAGAGCTGAATTGTTCTCTTGGCTGGTAGCATATCCTTGAGCTGCAAGGCTGCTGAATAACCTGAAGAGTACTTGATCCTTTTTGTAAGTTAAAATCCCTCTTGCTTACATGCGGTATCTGTTAATGTTCTGCTTTTTTCCTCCATGCGGAATGCTTTTCTTTCTAACTAGCCTCAGGGTCTTTCTTATATTGTTTCCTGTTCTGGAATTATGCCTTTCCTGCATTTGTTTATTTTTTAAATAATGGAACTCTTTCCTTATTTGGACTAATTTTTCATAATATCATACTTGTTATTTCTACTTAAGTAGGATTTCCTTCCATGGGCTTCAGAGCCCTTTTCAGGGGATGGGAAAATATTATTATTTCATAGGTGAGATGACTAAGGCAAAGAGATCAGAAGGTCTGTTTTCCAAGGTGCTTGTCCCTTCCAACCCCTGGTGATTTTAGGGTGAGTTACAGGTTCTTGGCAGTTCTTGTAACTAGGGTTAAAGTCAGAAATGACTTGTCCAAGGTTATCTTGTATGTTGGTGGTGAAGGAGAGCTAGAATTCAGTTTTCACAAAGTTTTGGTCAAGTCACCAGGTCATAGCTATTGCCAATAGAAATATAAATCGCCCCCCATAATGATCTGTCTGTGACTTAAGAGGTAAATGTATCCTTGGGTGCGGAAACATTATTTCCACTCCTAGCTGTTCCCGATTCTGGAGCACTTGGCAAAGTACTCTCACTCAGGTACTGACCCAGTGCAGATGGAGAGGAAGGTAAGACTACAAGCAAGCAGTAGTGAAGATTTGGCTACTGCAAAGTACAAAAGCCTCTCAATTTTGGCAGCTCAGCTTGCATTTTCCATGAAAGAAAAATTGTGCTGAAGCTACAAGGATGCTCACCTATACCAGGAATAAGAATCTGTAATGAAAACTCCAGTAGTTTTTGGTTTTTGTTTAGTTTTGGTTTGCTTTGGTTTGTTTTTGTTTTTTGTNTTTTAGTTTTGGTTTGTTTTGGTTTTTTTTTGTTTTTTTTTTTTTTTTTTTTTTTTTTTGGGGGGGGTGTTTGGGTTTGTTTTTTAATGTAGAGAATGGGTCCACCTGTTGCACTTCAGGTGAAAAATTGCCTGTAGAATTTGTAAGTGAGACGGGGATCCAGGCCTTGGGCTCTGCTATAGTAAACACTGACATTATTCTTCAAAGAAAATTGGGAAGAAATTGCACAGACTAAATACACTGGTATCACAGGCAATTATTTTCTTAGTTCTGTTAATGTGTGTGTGCATGTGTGCATGTGCGTGTTTATAAATAAATATCTATTTGTGTGCATGTAACTGGTTGATCAGTTGCTCTCTGAGAGATCATCTGATGCGTTACTTGCACAAGGTCAACGCTGGATGAAGAGCAGCTTGTTACATGTGAAACATGCCATGTAAAGCTGATACTGCAAAGGAAGGAAGGAAGGCATTTTGAGGAATTAACTGAGATGACAAATTTCCTATTCAGGGAGGGCATCTGCCTTCTATTTCTTCGTTTCTGTTGTTGCAACATAAGGTTACATAAAATCATCTGGAGAGTTTGCTGTGGTTGATCTGTTACAATGAATCAAATTTAATTTACAGTAAAATTATTCATCAGGATCAAATGTGCCACTGCTAACCCATGACATACATGATTGTTACAAGAACAGGAAATTTTAAAACTAGATTCAAAATTAATATAAGAAAGGCAAAGTTTACGACAGGTTAACTAACATAGAAGTCCCTGTCATCCATTTGTTCTGTTCTGGGCAGAGAGAGGTGGTTGCTCTTTCATTAGGGCAATGGCAGAAACATTTCCTTCTGTGTTTTAGCACTTCATGTCTGAATTTGGAGCAGGAATCTGAACACACAGTGCCTGGGTTAAAAGTTAGATTTTAACACTACTAAAGTAAGCACTCTCCCTTTTCAGTTGTTACTTTGCTATTCAGTTTTTGAATGCAGGGCTGTCTGGAAAGAAAGTCTCACCAGACTAGACTGATGCAAGGTCAGACCATCGCTGGCTGTGCAGGCCTAAGCTTATGGAGATTGTTCAGAGGTCCAAAGTATTCTAAGCATAGCACGACAAGCCAGCCTGGGACATGACAAAAAGATCATCCCATTCCTCTCTGGAGCTGCTGTGGTATTTGGACAAGCCAAAGAATTGCCAGCTGTGGGCAGGTCTGTGGGTGCAACTGCTGTTGTAGAGCTGGAGGAGTAAGCACAGCAACTGAACACACATGGCAGTCCCCATGCTGTGCCGCAGTGGATGGTAGTTCCCAATCTTTTTGGAATAACAGACCATTGTCACACTACCTCTCTTGTGGCTGCTCAGCCTAATTGTGCTCAGTAGTTTTTACTATTAAAGATGATCATGTGTGTATACTATACTCCAGGACAGTCAGTAGCTTGAAAATAATTAAAATTATCATTTCAAAATAGCTCAACAAACTGGTATTTATCCTGAAGTTATGCACTGGTTCATCTGTTTTTTTGTTGTTTTTTTTTTTTTTTTTTTTTTTTTTTCTTTCCCTGATATGAAGGAAATTCCCATTATGCATGTAGGTCTTGTTTGGCTTGACCTAATTTCTCCTGATAGCTGCTTCTGCTCACACACCCTGAAACACCCTGTTTTCTGCCATTCATACACTCTCTTGATATTTTTGACTATATTATTGTTACTGGGGATTTCAGGCTGCAAAATAATTGCTATAGTAGTTGGCTACTGATAGGTTTGTTGGTAAAACTGGCCCATTGCAAAGAAAGAGAGAATAAAGAAAGATGTAGAAAGACTGGACTGAGGTGCTCTTATTTCCTTTGTGAAATCATGGGGTCCTCACTTCATCTCACACATCCAACTGAGATATCCTCAACTTTTCCATGTCCTGCATTATTTCATTTCTTCTCCTTAGATCCTATTACTTTCCCACTGCTGATACCTCTAGTAAGGGCCGATCCTTACACAGCAGGGTTTCACTGAGTATATAAATGCTCAGAATTAATTAAAACTAGTATAAAGTGCTGTGAGCCTGTCTTCCAATTGCTGTACTTACTGTCAACATTAGTGCTAGTGCACCCGATTTAGTGATAGTGTTAGGGAGGACACTGTGATACAATTTCCAGGCATAGCCATCTTTATAGAACTTTCCCTGATTATTTACTTCTGACACATCTATTTCTACTAAATCTTATTTCTGGTTTTGCTATCTTTATTTTGTTCTGAGCTCAACTGTGTGGACTGTTCTGAAACTTCAGTGGATCCAAAACTAGGAGAGACTGCCCCTTCCCCCTATTTTTTTTAATTTGTGTACAGCCCTATAAATGTTTTTTTTTGTATGTTCATGTTTTGCAATCTAGGATCAGAAAAAAATAAAAAATGTGCAAGATTTTGAGAAGTAATTTTTAAGTCTTTCCTGACTAAAGAAATTGGGATGTGATCTTTTCTGGCCTGAAGGTGATGCTGTTTCTCTAGGAAAAAGTATTGGAAGAGACATTGGAGAGGAGTACTTTGGAAGTCTTTTAGAAAGTCCTCACATTAAAATTAGATGTACACCTATTTATGCTCTTCGACTTTGTGTTAACAAGATTTCATCAACACTTTGGAAGACTGAGAGATTTCTTAGCAGAACTCAAGTGTACTTTATTAAACGTTCCAGCATACCACGGACCAGCACACTAAAAATAGGAGCCATTAATTTTTTATTATTATTATTCATGCATATCTTTAATCTGTCTTCTTGTGTCGGTCATATGCTTTGACATGCTTTCAGATTTGTTGGTGGAAGAGAGGTGTGGTTTCTGTGCAAGTCCCCACAAAAGATGCTTATGTTTATTTGCTTTGAAAGCTTTCACTGTGCAAAGGCGAGAGACTGAGTAGGTTTCTGGTATTACTTCAGTACCTTACAAATGACTCATTTCAGTCAGTTTTTACTACCTCTGTGTTTTGACTCAAATTGTAATATAGAGGCAAATTTCTGAACTTTGGCCCAACTTCCTTGTCCCTTTGTAGTCTTAGCAAACTGGTGAGATCCTTCTCCTTTTTACTAAGAAATCTTTTGTTTCTTGCAAGATTGCTTAAAATCCAATTCTAGTCTTAGATGTCCCTCGGATGTGGCATGTTACCTTCAGGTGTCACCTGTGTCTCACCTTGCAGGCCAATTAATCTGATGGGGGAGAGAACTTGCCTTACCCTCAGCTTGGGTGGGTGTGGGGAAAGGTGTCAACTACTGCCTTTGGTGGCAGGGCCTGAGATGCCATATGTTTCTGGTGGGGTGCTGTTGTGGTTTAACCCCAGTCAGCAACTAAGCACCACACAGCTGCTCGCTCACCCTCCCCTCCCCGGTGGGATGGGGGAGACAATTGGGGAAAAAACAAACAAACCTGTGGGTTGACATAAAGGCAGTTTAATAGGATAGCAGGGAAAGAGAAAATAATAATAATAATGATAAAAGAATATGCAAAACAAGTGATGCACAGTGCAATTGCTCACCACCCGCTGACCGATGCCCAGCCCGTCCCCGAGCAGCGATCGCTGCCCCCCGGACAACTCCCCCCAGTTTCTATACTGAGCGTGATGCCGTGTGGTATGGAATAGCCCTTTGGCCAGTTGGGGTCAGCTGTCCTGGCTGTGCCCCCTCCCGGCTTCTTGTGCCCCTGGCAGAGCAGGGGAAGCTGAAAAGTCCTTGACTGGTGTAAACAGTACTTAGCAACAACTAAAAACATCAGTGTGTTATCAGCATTGTTCTCATACTAAATCCAAAGTATAGCATTATAGCAGCTACTAGGAAGAAAATTAACTCTGAATTAGCTGAAACCAGGGCGGGTGCCAAGCACAACACTTGATTATTTTTGGAGTATAAGGGAATGTAGGACTCTAGGATAGGTTAGACAGTGGGTACAGGATGTTTTTCTTCCACATAGGCATATGTTGGGTCTGCACTGTTGAGCACATTCAGAAATCACCTGGAAAAGGGAGCAGGCAGACAAAGTCTGTGTGCTAGTCTGCTTGTGTGAAATTATGCAAGGGAGAAATATTTTGCAGTACTTCCCAGCTGTCACTGGGTGACTGGATAGATTAATGTGGCAGATTAAGTTAAATGTTAAGGTATGACTAGACACTTGACCCATTTTTACGTTATTACTGAGGTCTGTGCTGCTGGCTGCTGCATGGGACAGGACACGGGTATAACTGAATTCTAGGTATGATGAAGTCTGACTGACCTTCTCTCCTTATGGCTGCAGAATCTGGAAGACAGACTCAGACTGCAGGACATCCAAGCCAGGTGTGCCTTAGGGATAAGAGGATTTTGTGAACATGGGCTGTTTCAGTGCCTGTGAACTCCCAGAGGTTCCTTGTGGAGTTTCAAGTACTGTGAAGGCTCCAAACTTCATGTGAACCTAATAGGCATAATGTCTCCAGGAACATAGCTGAGTTCCTACATACAACTGCCATGAAATAAAATCTGCAGGCATGCCAAGCCACGCGAAACTCAATGTTACATAGACCTGGTGGCACTTCAGCTGCACAGGGAAAGATTCTGTTTTGCGTTTGCAGAAAACGGATTGTCCATCAGATCTTTCCCTTGCCTAAGCCTCTACCCCTGAGTTGTGGAGGTCCTTGCTGTACAGGTTCTGCTTCTTCTGTCTTACATGCCTTGCACTGTGTCCTGCCTGCGTTGTATTGTGAGTCATGCAGGTAATGAGCTCTCTTTGGGTAAAGATAGCTGTCAGACCATGTGCATATAAAAGGCGACTGCTGCTGATTTCTGATCTCTGGCTGGGCTTTGGAGACACTTCTGTAACAGCAGTGACAAATATTACCTTTCAACACTGTTCATTCTAGAGAACCTGCTAACTTTTCTCTGCAAAATCTGCCTTAAGTAACCTTGATCATTTTCTCAGGGGATATGCAGGTGCTAGACTTAATCCTTGCTTACCATGATATGCAAAATTTAATTTGATCTCTACATGGTTTATTATGTAAAGAATCACGACTGGAAACATGATGTACTTCCCTCCTTGGACTAGGGAGATGTAGAAGAGGCATGGTGACTCCCTGTTGTCTAGTAAATACTTTTCACCCCCAAATCTGTCCCATACTCTTTGCCTGGAAGAACAGAACTAAAGATGGGAAGCATTTTCTCAGTTGTACGTTGACTTTTATGTGCCTTGTAAAATAAGGTTTGTGTTTGAAAAGGGAGGGAGGTCTGAATAAGCCTTTCATTTCTGGTTGGATAATTAGTATTGGCAGTTTACCACTTGTTAAATGGTCTTACCAAAAGTTTGGTTAAATATCTGTGCAACTTCATATGCCAGATAGGAAAAGAGTGCTAGACAGTATTTGTCCATGGCCCCGCTCTTCAGCTGTCGCACACAGTGCAGTGTTCTTATGAAAAAGGGACCACTTTAAAATATAACTCATACCTGCTTTGAAACTTTGACTGAAGACCTAGTCAAGGATTAAAAAGAAAGTCTTAAGCAAGTGCAGTGAAGTATAGTTCACTCAGTATTTCACAGTTCTAGGATTGTTATAAGGGTTGCTATGCATGAGGACTATGTATATATATACTTCCCAGACTGGTGGGCAGGAAGCAGTGCTTATCCTTGCCTTATAATGGCACAATGGAAGTCCATGATTATGCTTCTAGGTGAGACACTTATTTTGGTTGGGAAGATCTGGCCACTTTCACCTATTACTGCACATTTTTATAACTTACTCTAAGTGCATTGGATAGAATAAATCCAAATCTACTTTTATGACTACTAGTAGTACTAGTTGCATGGAGACAGTTTTTTGGACAAACAAGTTACTATATGGTCTCTTTTCCATGTAACTACGTCTCTGTGCTTTGGACATGGCTGTTTGCAAGCCAGATGCACATATCAGTGCTTTAGAGCTCTTCTTTTTTAATGGTTGAAGCTTTAATTTAAAATCATGTTAGTGTTTCATTACTTGATTGCATACAGCATGGCAGGTAGTTATAATACAAACAGAGAAGTCTTAAGTGAAAAAAACCAAACAAAACAAAATCAGGACATTTACTGAATATTTTCTTACTTTTAAAATGTCGGCTATAATGAGTACTTCCTGTAACTAAACACAATACTATACCATCACATAACAGCACTGAGTGTAATGAAAACAACCATGGGAACCTTCATAGAAAGCCCCCATGAAACATCTGTTTTTAGGCATGGAGTAAGCCATGGATGTAATTGTTGTACAGTTTAAATATAAAATACATGTGAAAAATTTCTGGTTTAATACTTATTAATTGGAAAGTAGATTAAAGAGAATTAATTTGCCTGCCTAATAGTACTAACAACTTGTCCGCTTTATTAAAATGATTCTGCTAGCCTTTGATGCCTTGGTATATCCCATAACTGAGTTGGGATCTGATTTGGTATCGCACTAACAGTGAATTTGGTACCTGGCCCATAGTTTTCACTGCCTGTAGTGCAATAACTGAAACAATATAGGTATGACTTGTTAAGGCAAATTCTGCATGAACTCGTACCACCTCAGTGAAGTCAATTAACCTAATAGAGTTTGGAGTAGGGTGGCATAGAATCTGGTCTCTAGTGATTTATAGTCATTAAAAACCAGCGCTGAGCTAGAGGATTATCAAAAGCTTTCTGGGGCTGCTAAACACTCAGGAAGGAGGATCCAGGGAACTACAGACCTGTCAGTCTAACCTCGGTGCCGGGAAAGATTATGGAACGGCTCATCTTGGGTACGCTCAACGAGCACATTCATAACAACCAGGGGATCAGGCCCAGTCAGCATGGGTTCGTGAAAGGCAGACCCTGCTTGACCAACCTGATCTCCTTCTATGACAAGGTGACCTGTCTAGTGGACGAGGCAAAGGCTGTGGATGTGATCTACCTTGACTTTAGTAAGGCCTTTGACTGCATCTCCCACAGCATTCTCCTGGAGAAGCTGGTGGCTCATGGTNTGAGGGCACTGGGGTTGTTTAGTTTGGAGAAGAGGAGGCTGAGGGGAGACCTGATTGCTCTTTACAGTGTCCTGAAAGGAGGTTGTAGTGAGGAGGGTGTTGGTCTCTTTTCCCAAGTAACCAGCGATAGGACAAGGAGTAATGGCCCCAAGTTACGCCAGGGGAGGTTTAGGTTGGATATTAGGAAAAATTTCTTTACTGGAAGAGTGGGGAGGCATTGGAAGAGTCTGCCCGGGGAGGTGGTGGAGTCCCCATCCCTGGAGGTGTTCAAAAAACGTGTGGAATGTGACACTCCAGGACATGGTTTAGTAGACATGGTGGTGTTGGGTTGATGGTTGGACTAGATGATCTCAGAGGTCTTTTCCAACCTTAATAATTCTATGATTCTATGATTCTATGAAATTGTTTGATTTTTTTTCAGAATACTCAGTTTTGGAAGAATTTTAATCTGCCTGTCATGGATTAGTACCTGGCAGGGGTAGAGAGCTGCAGAAACTGCACAATCCTGGAGCATACGATAACATATTATTCCCAATGTGCGACCATTAGTTCCACAGTTTTCTCAGACAAATATAAACATAGAAACATGTAATAAGTGTTACTCAAAGCAGATCATGCGTCAGCTGAGATTTCACTGTCTCTGGGTTTTAAATTCAGCGGTGTCCCCAAGGGTTAATCAATATTGATAGCAATTATTCTTAGCCCACACACCAAAAGAAATGAACACTTACATTTTTCCTGTTTCGATTTGTCTCTTCGCTAAGATGTAACATAGAAATACCAAAATAATAAAAATATTGCATTGGACCTGCAGCGGGCTGACAGAGTAGTTAGATTTATTTCATACCAGATGCTGTTCAATAACAGTCTCTGTTGCCTTAGTCCTTTGGGAGAAGGACCATGTGTAGCAGCTCTCATTGGTGCAGAAGAATGAAAAATCCCAACAGCTTTGATTTGAGGGACATGTCAAGACTGTACCTCAGGGGGGTTTATTTCTGTTTTCCCTTTTGTAAACTTCAGCTTTGGGAAAGCTGGCAGCTTAGATCCCTGGGAAGTTTTTCTCAGTGTTTGACAGGCACTGTATCTAACATGAAATGCATGCAAACCACAGTATAGTTGCTAAACAGAGGTGATGAAACTTAGATGTTACTCTAGCCCTGCAGGCATTTACATTCCTTCTTGGTCTTACTTGCAAAAATTTCCTCAGTAAAATAAATGAGATTATTAAATCCTTACATGAGTGCGAGTGAATCCATTGCCCAGCACCGGGATTTTCAGCCTACAGAAGCTGTCAGGGTCTGGACATTTTGTTTGCAAATGACCCGCCTACATGTTAGTCTGGCACAAAGATTTCTGCAGTTCTCCTTGGGTTTTGACTACTCCTTTTAAGTTTTGAATCGGGTAAGATATTTTTTGCCTCACAGGAGTGTTTGAGTAGATGGGAAAACAGCAAGTGAATGGCGTTAGAAATTACCCAACTAGTGAAGGGCTGCAGGTCCCACATGCAGAATGTGCTGTGGTGGACCTGGGAAGTAGGCTTTGCAGATGTGGGTAGAGATTTCTCTTTCTGTGGGTATCTTGTTCTTGAGAATGTAACTCCTGTGGTTTCAAACATTGAGCCTCACTGTTTTGATATTTTCCTTCCCTCAATGCTTTCCTTCTTGTAAGTAATCACTTAATGGCATATCAGAGCCTAGGAAAATCATTGTTAATATTGTAATAATGTAATTTGCAGCTCAGCTGGCAGTAACCAACTGCAGACTATGCTTCTACATGGGATGATAATTTTTAGCTTGCCGTGAAGATGCATTTCTATTAGCTCTGCAATGGGAAGCCCAAAAAAGAACAGTTAAAAGAGGAGTTTGGGTAGAAGTGTGGAGGGAGGGTAGAAGGAGTCACCCTGGAGAGTCCCAGGGAAGAGAGGAGTGTAGTTAATGTGATGACCCCGTGGTTTCTCCCTCTTGCAAACCTAGTGCAGCCCTAGTGCAGCCTCAGTTTACTGAACACCAGTGAACCTAAAACCCTGAGCAGTCAAATTTACATTGTGTTGTGAATGTGTCTGAATGTGTGGACTCTCTTGGAAAACTGCAGGGCTTCTTAAATGGCAGGACTGAAGGAGAGAGCTGGAGAGGGGGGATTTATTTCTTCTCCAGCCCTGCGTTCTCCAGAGGCTTTTGCAGGAGGGCACTGGGTCTGATGGTTTTTTGCTGCAACTCATTAGTCCTTTCTTTCACAAAAGTTTGAGGTCTTTGCCAACACTTTTAAGACCTGTAGCTTCCCACGCTTGTGGAAAGCAGCAAAACTACCACCTTAGCAAGACTCAGTGTGTTTCCCTTCCCGTCGCATGTTGTTTTTTTTTTTTGCTAGTGTGAGCACTTCATTGAGTATGGTAGATAGCATTTTGCCCCAGCAAAAACATAGACCTGTCTGGTCACGGGGCATTCAGTGGCTGCAATAATATGTAGAGTTACCTAGGAATTTGATTTTTCGTTATTTTTTTTTTGCAACTTACAGGACAAACTGCTTACAGCTGTTGTGTGAAAAATGACATTGTTTAGTCTCATCTGTATTCTTTATTTTGGGGAAATAATGTGTAGTTTTGCCAGAAGATGGCAATTGGAAAAACTTATTGTAAAACTCCGTTCATTTAATTTTACGATTTGGAACACCTTATAATAAAGGGATTGGGTTTGTAGTGGGGATGTGTTGTTAATTATCATTAGACCTCTGCTTTTGATTAATACCGCTAATTAGTTTCTGTCCTTGACTTTTTCCAATTAAGGAGTAGATGTCTTGGTGCTAAACACCTGGGCATATTATCTAATTAGAGGAAAGAAACATGTAATCTTTTTGTAGGTAATTATTTTAACTTTTGGTAGTTGCTTTGTACTAACCAGAGGTAGTTCTGTCTCTTTGGATGATGCACAGGAAATACCAGTGAGCCATGTGGGGTGTGTGTGAGCTATTTCCTGCTGGTAATTTTCTCAATTTACATGTATGAAAAATGATCGCTCTTCCACTTCTGGCAGACACAGGGCTCAAGAAGGAGGAAACAAAACAAATTAAAAGGCAAGAGAAGGAAATGTAAGACTATGCAGCCCAGCTCCTTAAATCAGCTTAGGGGCAAAAAACTTGCATTGCTTTCAGAAGAAGTAGCCACCTGAATATATTTAAGGGGCCTGACAGAGTCTGCTGATATATGTATTTGAAAACTCTCTACTTTCTTCTCATTGAGGGCTGGAAGAAGCAGCTCCTTATGCAATGGGCTTCCAAGACACCTCAGGGGAAGGAAAAGGATCAGCTTCAGGAAAACAGCTGTCCCTCAGCTGCACCTTTCCTGGCCTCCTTCCTGAAGGAGCTGCCCAAATCCACCTGAACACGACAGTAACATCTGCCTGGGAGACCTGTCACAAGTCCCTGTGTGGGTCTGTGCTCCCTCGCTCTCCTGTGGGATGGGTTATGTGCAGTTCCTGTCACTCTCTTACTTGCTGCCAGGATTTGAGGTGCTGTCCTTAATCTCCAAATTCTCCCCGTGGATGGTTCTGGTAGTTCTGGATGGCAGTTCTGGCTGTCTGGGGAACAAGGCAACCTCTTTACTGGTGGGCTTTACTGAGAATAGAAACCAGCTAGCAAACTCCGTCTATTGATCCCTAGTTTTGAATCCCAGAAGCTTTTCAGAACAGAAGACTTTTGAACCAGAGGTTTGTCTCTCTTGCTAGCTTTCTGAGGTGCATTTTGAAGGTCCTAGCTGAGACTGAACCTGTGCAATGCAGGTAGTGTATAAAACAGAAAAGAAAAGGGGAAAATTGTAACTGAGTTTTCTGTGTGTTGGTGAGGACAGGGAGAGGACTTATAGATGTCAGTAAGGGACAGATAGGGGTATGGAGAGAGGACTGTAGCACAAGGAGAGAAGAAGAAATTGAGAAGGCTCTGAAGAGTATTAATGCTGGCGTTTGACATTTCAGTGACTGAAGGGCTGACTGGTGTGTAGGAGGGAAGGCAGAGTATTTTAGTGTTACTGTGGTGAGATTTTATTGCTGTGTGATTTCTAAAGCAGCAGAAACAGGGTAGGCAATGATGTTAAGACAAGAGAAGCACCCAAAGCAGCATCTGGCCGCTCAGAGCCATGACATCCTTCACAACTTTGTCTCAAGAATAAGCTGCTTCTGAAACTGTGTCAGGCTTGCAAGGCTGAGGAATTAAATTCCTTTTTTTTTCATTAGCCCAGCTTAAAACCAAATAAAATTATGTGTGTGTATATACATGTACATACACATATCTCTTGTCCCTGTAGATACAGGAAGTGAATGAATGCACAGGAAACTTTATCAAGTGCTCTTGAATTTATTCCTTTGCAGAACATTACCTACTGACCCATGTCACAGGGATGATACTTGGTCGCTCTTTGTACTGGCATTATTTTTTGTGGTGGCGAGTTGTGGTCACCATTGTTCATTCTGTTTTTTGCACTGTCAGAGGGATTGCCTGGTCCTTTTTGAACTAGCTCTCCTACGTGTTTTGTATGGGGGAGACCTCAGAGGGCACTCAGGTCCCAGGGGAAGTCACTGAGAGTCAGATGTGAGTCAGGTACCCGTTAATCCCAACCGTATTTGAAAACCTCCCATTCTTTTCTTCCCTTCTCTTCTGAAATATGGGATGGAGGGCTTCGTAAGCATCACTGACGATGCTTTGTTGTTTATTGATGTTGTAAATGATACTTAGTGCTTCGTAAGGACAGTAACGGTAACTCTATGGCCAGCAACTTGCCAAGAAAATAGCACCCAACCACAGTGCACAGACAAATAGTAGCTGCAGAGTAACAGAAGTACTCCTGTGCAGCTTGCTACAGACACCTACGCAGAAGATGTGTCTCCTGTGTGTAGACAGCTGACTGGCAGTTCCCAAGCTATGGGACAGTTGTCTAGAGAACAAAAAAACGCCCTAGTATTTCTAAATTCTAAAAAGAAAAATAAGCAAGTATCCTGTTGAGCATTTTTGGATTGATGGCTTCGGAGAAGCAGATGTATATCAAATCTCTGCTTGACTGAAGGTACATAGGAAGCTAGGAGGACCTGCCTGGTGCATTTAGACCTTTAGCAAGACAACCCTTAATCGTGATCTTTCTTTATACAATCCATTGAACTATTGGGAACATCCATAAGGTTGAAACATGCAGGGGACTACTGTGAAATTAAATGTTGATTTGGGTATAGTATTTATACAAAAGCAACAGTTTTTGAACCAGTTAGAATTATAAACCATTCATGTTATGTTAAATACAGTTTATTTAATTGAGAGCAGTTGAAAGATTGCAGAAACATATTTTCCTAGCCGATTTGGCAATATAAATTTGAATGGGCAACGTAGCAATTTCTTCAGAGCACTTTGAATTCCTTGTATGGAAGCCATTGTAAAAGTGCAAAGTATTGTCATGCTAATAATGCACTGTAGTGGAATGTCATGATTCTGCATATAAAATCAGAAAACTATCTTTTTCCTTGTTTGCATAAACAACTCACTTTACACTTCTAAATAATGGATGGAAATCCAGAGAGGATTAAAATAAATGAAGGAACAGACAATTTTCAAAGGCTAAAGCTTTACAGCTCCTGGAGTTACAGAAGAATGAACTAACCACCTTTCTTAAACTTTATTTCAGAGAAACCTTAGCATCTATTTGCTTTGAAAATGAATTTTACCCTAATCTCTATTTATACTTGCAAACATAGTGCTGGGTACCACAAAGCAGTCAGTTCTGATAATCCCTTTGTAAAGTTGTCCAAATTATCCTTGTGTTAAAGTTGACAAAATCCTGAAGTTGTAAAAGGGTTCCTAGACGTTTCAGAGACGGGTAAGGTGGTTATTTGCTATTTGTTGAATTTTGTGTTGTAATGATAAGACCAGTGTTGTGTCCTTGGACTTGGGAGACCTTGGGTCTGTTCCTTTCTCTTAACTTGCTTGCTGATCTGTACTTACATGGGCCTCAATTTTTTCTCTGTGACTGGAAAATAACGATACTGACTTTCAAAAAGAAGTTTTCTGTCTTTAAATCTGTTTGATTGCAGTTATGGTTTGCAAATAATTTTTACACCTATTTTATCAAGTGAGGTCTGCCGTAAAATGTAAAATTTGGTAGAAATAAATTAACTCCACTAGAACTTCTCTGGGATAAAAGTATTCCTCAGTGTCTGTGTGAGAGTTACCCTGTCTCATAAATACGTATTTATAATCGAGGCATTCTTTTTATCATCTGTTTATTTTTAATCCTCTCCACATCCGTAACATAAGTGTTTCATGTTTCAAAACAATGCCCAGCATGTTTTTTGAGAAAATGGATGTGACACAGTCTTTTTACTTGTAATACTTCATAGGATTCAAGAGAAAAAGCTCTTTTTTGGGAGAAAATATTAGTTTCACTAGTCGCATTTTGTTTTCATGGCTTTTTCTATTACGAGATTGTATTTCTTTCTTGGAGGAAAATATACTTTAGTTCAGAAGATAAGGGAGGAAATAGTTTTCATCATATTATTTCTTGTTGTGCTGTGACTGCCAGAGCAACTCATGCCCAGAGTCCATGATTTCTTCAACAAGATCACTGGCTTTAACTTGGAGGTACATTAAAATATGGTTACTCTTTAGAAATAACCCTTATCGGTTCCTTTATTGTGTTTTCCATTGATAAATCTAATAGTTCTATGTTAGCTTTAATCCACTGAATTTATCAGAGGGATTTGATGCAATTGCTCTCAAACGCTTAATGATAAATCCCCCGTATTTGGGATTTAATGGTGGGTCCTCCAGCAGTTCTTGTTTCCTGGAGCATTAATTTCAAGCTTTTGCCTTGATGAGTTTAGTTTAACAGTGGCATGTAATAGGGACAGTGTTCAGGACAATCCATGTGTACGATGCTTTATATCAAATAATTTTGATATAGTATGTATGTTTAATATTCAGTTTTATCTTTTCTGAGGGTATGTTTCTCTTTGGGTTTTCTTTTCAGCAACTCTTACCAGTGGGATATACCTATATCGCTGGTGCAAACCATGGCTAAAAGCCTTAAGTCCTCTTACAGTAATGTCTATATAGCCTTTGCTAAATTCTGCCTCCAGGTTGCCTGTGGTGAAGTCCAGATTTCTAATGTTAGCCTTCCTTGCATGAAGGTAGAAGATAGGAGATAGACATACTCATGTAATGTTTTCAAGTGAAATGACAGATTATTAAGGTACTTATTAGATGTTTAGAGTTATGCTGTCATGTGGAAATTAAATATTGTTTTCCTTCTCTGTGTTACAAATAATTTGATTGAAATGATTTTTTTTTTTTCTCAAAGACCACCACATTTTGGCTTTCAGGCTATTTTCCCGCTAAATACATTTCTCTGTGGCACTGAAAATAGACAGGTGACGTTGGATTTTGTTCCTAGCCAGCTCTGAGGTGGAATGAAAGCCTGTCATGTATGAGTATAGGTCACTCACGAAAAAATTCCAGTAGCTTTAATCCAAAACAGATATTCAGTGAGTCATCTTTAGGAGCATGGAACTTAGCATTCATTAAATGAAGTGGCAGCTTCTTCTTTCTCAAACAGGCAGGAACGCAGAGGAACACCCAGGAAATGAGGCACCAAGAGCAGCTTCCAAAGAGACAGTAACCTGACTGTGCGGGGAGCACCTGTCCTGGCTGTTCCTGGAGGGAAAGGAATCTATAGACTGGTGGAAAGAAGGGGAGCATTCATGCCCTTCAAATCATGCTACATAAGTTGAACACGCGTATTTGCTCAGTTGGGATATTGCAAATGTATATGCAAATGCATATGGGCTGGTTTGTACATGGTCAGAGGAAACGTGCCTTGAGCCCCACAGCCTGTCTCCATGCACTGGCCCCAGGCACACATGAATGCTCCTACAAGCTCTTACAAGCACCTGCAATGCAGAGAAGCAGGAAAAACCCAAAGGTGTTGCTGGCTGTGCTCACAGTCCTTGTGTGTGATGATGAAACAGGGCTACACTAGTGAATTAGAGAGAACTGATGATCACACAGGTGGGAAAATTGTTGATCGCCCAGGCTGACTCAACAAGTGTGATGTGATGTGCCTCAGGTTTGGTGTTCAAATTAGGGGGTCGGGAAAGCAGTAGAACAACCTGCTGTCCTCCTGTCCATTTGGTTAGTTAGTGCTGACAGCCTCAGCTGGCATTAGAGACTGTGAGAAAGTCCGTGAATACACACAAGAGGCAAAATCCTGGGGTTCTTTTTCTAGGCTGTCTAAAATGGGTACCCTGATAATTTATTCAAATCCAGAGACCACTGGCTAGTGGCAAGGACTTTGGGAATATTTTTGAAAACAGATAAGGATGTACTGAGCCAGAGAGAGACTTACTGAATCATTAGATCTTACACTTGCTGTCTGACAAAAGAGGGAGCTGAATGAACGTATTGGTTGCTATTTCAATAATTTGGTGTTCTGATAAACTGTGACTGAGCTTTATCTGCCCTCCTACCCTGGGAAGCCCTTTGTGAGTTTGTAGGTTTATATATTGTGCGGTAACAATGCTGAAGGGAGAAGGTAACTTCAGTTAGCCCAGTTCTTCCTGAAGTGTGGAGCGAGTAGACAAAACACTGCTGCTTCATTACTGAGTAGGGGCAGTAATGAAGTACTGGGCTTTGCTGTGGGTGTAAAATTTGCATAGTGCTTTGAAGATGTCTTCTACACATGCCTAGGATATACAGTGTTCTAATGTGCTGCTTCCCATGGTTCCAAAAAGTCCTTCCAAACGTTGCAGGTTTGCTGTTGTGCAAGGTCTCTTTTGATGGAGATTCCCAGTGATTAGATGGCATGTCTTGAATCCATCGCACAAGCAGTGTACAAGTAGTCCTGAGGCTTCTCTTTGCTACCAGGCAGAGGACTGCTGCTGTTGCTGCAGATGTTCTTCAGTCGTTTTCAGCACATTGTTCTAGTTGGATTATATCTCCTCCAGTACTTCTCTTGCTCAAGAATTCTTCAGCTGCAGACAGACTTTCACCTTTGTCCTATCAATTAAAGCCAACCAACTACCCCGTCAATGACTGACAATGACATAAAAAGTATATTCTGTTAAGTTGTTTGGGTTACCAGCCATGGAAATGTTAGCCCGCTGCACTCTCATTACCATACACAACAGAATTAAATGTAGATTTCCAAGGAGGGGTAAGGAGAAGTTTGTGCACAAATCCCCAGGAACAATGCTCTGGGATTTGTGCAGCCCTCTGAAACTGTCCCCCTTAGTGTATGTGAGAGCATTAACTCCTTGTGGATGAATGTGTTATTGACTCTGAGTAAACAGCTCTTTTTAAAGACTCTGCAAAGTGTTATTGGCCAATAATACACAGCAAATAGACAAAGAATTACACTGTGACAGTTAGAACAAAAGAGAGAAAGAGAGGGGTACAGATAATGAATCATTAATGATCAGGAGTTGTGTGTTGCTTTTTAAGAGTTGCCTGAGGGAGGTAAGTGGGAGGGCTAAAACTCCTCCATGTGGTATGGACATCAGGCTGGCTGTGGGGAACACTAAAAGACAGTTTCTTTTTCATCTAAATGTGGCTCCCTCCTGATGTTGCCAGACCCAGAGCGGTCTGTCCAAAGGCTCTAACCACAGTCTTATGCTATGGGCTTATTTGAAATGCGAGGCAAATAACAGAGATCTGAGGAAAAGAAAGGGTGTCAGAAATAATACATTCTCCTTTCATGATGTTTTCTTCTTATTTTTGGCTGACTGCAACCTACCAGAATGCGTTTGGCCTACAAGTATTGGGCTCAACTTGCTTAGATCAGGAGGAAGGCGATCTTCGCATTGCCCTGCTGTCTGTTCATCATGTAAGAGAGAGCTCTGCTCAGCTGCATTTAACAGAGAAGAGAAGGGAATATTCTTCATCTTTTAAATTATATAAAAGATTAGAAGCTAATTAACTTTTACTCATCATATTAGAAATTTCCTGATTTGCCTTAACAGAAAATCCCAGACACTCAAAGGCAGTTGACAGTTTCTTAAATGTGAAGATTAGTTCAAAACCCAATAGTCTGATTTCTGTAGAAAAAAAATTGAGCTAACTGGCTACCCATTTATGACTATGCAAGTAACTATAACTGAACCATCCATAAGGAAGAGAGAGTCTGAAATTACCATATACACACACGTCATGGAGAATAACCCAATAATGACAGAAACTACCGTACCTACTCTTAGTTTTGCTTTGGCTGGGTGGATGAGAGCTTTTCGTATTGCTAAGCAGAGTCTACAGGAGAAGATGTACTCTGACAATTACTGTGCTGAGGACAATGGTTTCCCACTGTTTTTAAAGGTTCCGCGTCAAAGGGAATGTGACCCCTCAAACGTAACCAGATGTGGCGTAGAGAAATAGCCTCCAGCGAGACAAAAAACCAGCACCAGCAGGACAGCAACACATGGTAGAAGAGAGACGGAGAATTGTACTTGCTTTCTAGATTAACTATAAGTTAAATTATAGACAGCCCTGTGCTGCATGGTCAGTGATTCACTGGCTGAATATACAGAATAATCCAAGTCTAATCTGCAGCATTTTTTATGACAGTTTTTAAAAAATACTTTAAAATGGAGAAGGGAAAATGGGGAAAAGTGGGCTCCTCAGTCTCCGTATGTGTTTGACTATACAGAGCTAGATAGACACGTGTATATACAGCAATATATATAAAAGATCAAGTTGTCTTATTTGTGAACTAATGCTGGTCTCTAGTATTTAACCTACAGTTGCTCTTAGACTGTAGTTTCCAAGAGCAGATTCAACAAAACCCTGTGTAACTCCCAACAGGTCCCATGCATAGATTTCATTGTATACAATTTTGCTCTGTGCTTAGCTTTAACATGTTAAATCTAGCCAGTGTGAGTTGTGTGTAGAAAGGGAGTATGTGCCATCATTTTAAAGGCAAAAATACACTGGTTTCCTTGTCTAGGAATTCAGATGTGTAAGGGACGTTTTTGAGACTCTCCTCAAAATGATTTTTTTTTTTTTGAGCCGAGAAAAAGGTTAAGGATAAGAGTAATAAAGTGAATGTGTGAGTTTGAAAGACAGCAGATGCACAGTCTGAAAGGGAGGCACTGTCTCAGCCGTGTCTGATAACCAGCAACATTTACTGTTATGGGGGGACACACGGGGGCTCACTAATGGTTCTTGAGCCTGGCAGGAAAAGCTGCTGAGGAAGAACCATGTATGGGCTGGAAAACGAAGAGAAAATTGTTAATTGGTCAAGTGAGAAGGCTTCCTCCAGCATGGTGAATGCAATCCCTTTGTGTTCCTTCCCTTTACCCCTCCCCGTCTGCCTTTGAGCGCTTCCGAATTAACTTTGCAACTCTTAACTTCTGATAAAACTGAGAAAATAGACGGCGCAAGGCACCGCAGGTGACCTCTTTCGAGCAGCCAGGGAGGGGGCAATTTCCTGGCAGGCTTTCAGGTTCGGCGCCACAGTGTGCCGCTTCCCCTCCCTGTCCTGAAAAGGAAACGTCCTTGGCCTTTTGGGTTGCCGCCTCTCCACCCAAGTGCCGGCCCCAGGCTGCGGTGTCAGCAGCGTGATATGGAAGAGCAGCAGGGAGAGCAAAGAACAAGTGACATCTTTGACTCGCCGGCTGCCCCCGCGCTGCTGTGCTGAGTCCAGGGCTTTTCCTGGCTTGGCGCTTCTTCGCTTGCTGGGCTACTGCCCTGCCCCGCTCCGGCGAGGCCTCTGCGATGCGCCGCGGCCTGAGGCTGTTAAGTTGTCTTGTTGGTTAATTAAGGCTGGCTGCCTAGGAAGGCCCATCTGTTCCCAGGTAAATTGTGTTGCTATTTTTTCCCTTTGGCAGCTGTACAAAAAGCTCCCATCAGTTCTTCCAAAGGATGGACGGGTAGCC
Organism: Scopus umbretta; assembly: GCA_013400535.1. Classification (NCBI taxonomy): domain Eukaryota; kingdom Metazoa; phylum Chordata; class Aves; order Pelecaniformes; family Scopidae; genus Scopus; species Scopus umbretta. The sequence continues at coordinate 36,228 of VZTL01010496.1, forward strand.
TCGTGTGCCAGAGTTTGCATTCCTTCTCTGCTTTCCTGGAGGCACAACAGCCAACATGGAGTCACACTGAGACTGCCATGTGTTGGTATAAAAGACAGGGTAACACCCTCCCCTATGGCTGCACGCTGAACGCTTGCAAAAGATCTGCTCCTCTTGCTCCGCTTCTGGCAGCTCCTGTGTCCTTTGCTTTCTCTGGCGTCTCCCTTGGCTGTAGCTATACAGGCACCTCCTTATTATAACCCTGGTCTCTCATCTCGCTTGGTGCTCCAGAGAGGGACATGGGAAGGGGAATGTTTACCTGGTGTAGAAGTGTGATAGTGAGCTCGGCACGTCACACACACTCACACGCGGGTCACTGTTGCCACAAGAACCGCAGGTTTGTCTTTGCAGCATTCGCCCTGGTGCGCAAACAACTGCTCTTTCCTCCGCTTCAGGGGCTGGGAACTGAGGCACTATAAGGGCAGATAAAAAATTCGCCCCAAATCTGTGGCGTATGATTCCAGCCTTCCCAAAGCCTAGAAAATGCCTGCTTTCCCAGCCACCTTTGCTGTTGCTCTGCCTACGTGATGGGGACATTGGAGGAGATCACAACTATAGGGGACAACAAAGCACGTGTCAGCTGTGCTTTAAGAGAGCCTTGGAAACGCCACAGCATGTCCATATTTCCCCTCTAAGGCCATTTCTCCTCTCCCAGCTGTGACTGCTGTTAGCAGCACTTACCAGTGAAGAAGACGGACTTTATGGGGCAACAGCTTGGGCACTCGGTGATACTAAATAATGACCTCAATGCAACAAGTCCTTATTTTAAAATTGACTTTATGATATGTACCCAGATATCTGGGCTTGTTCCAGCAGTAATTAAACCAAAATAACAAGAGGGAGCTAAGAAGAGCAATCTAAGTCATACAGAAATCGGATAGGAATGTGGGCACTGACTGCTCTTCCCCCCTCCAGTGCAAGGTGGGAGTGCTGGGACAGGGATGGTTGCAGCATAGTTACTCTGTGCTAGGGGAACGTGGCCACCCCAGGAGACGGGGAGGTAAAATAAAAGAAGTTTTAATGTTTTGAAAGCAGTGAGCTTTATTTCATCCCGTTTAGCAATTTTGCCTGGGACTTGTCAACCTACTGCTGGCAACGCAGCTCTGGGTGAGGATGCTTAAGAATATGCTGGAATGGGTGAGCTTTCGGCTGGTTTTCATTTTTTAAAATTGATTTTCATTCTGAGTAAAAGGTAGGATAATAAGTGAGGGCACTACTGTTGGTCCCCAGATTGAGCTGGAGATGAGAAGTTTGCCAAAGAAACCAAGTATATCAAAGCAGCAAATTTGGAAGAACTGTACTAACACTCCTAAGTAGGGAGTGCTGTAAACAGAGGCAAATGCAACACAAATATTGCATGGAAGTAAAAATATATAGTATTGCACTTACACAGCTAACAGAAAGAAAACGTCTCAGTTCTGAAATTTTAAGTAGCGCTGAGAAGGGACCAGCCCTGTATGGGTAATGCTTCCCAAAACTTCTGGGACTCTGCTCTGAACAGGGCAGGTCTTGTTGCATCCGCACATAGAAACGTCAGCTCAAGTTGAGTGTCAGAATAATTCTAAGCAGAGCTCTTCCCGGAAAGCAAACACAAAGCTGCATTCCTGCAGTTGCGGCAAGCAGAGTGGTTTTGGTGAAACAAGTTTCGGCTAGCCTGGGCTTGCTCTTTGTGGTTAAGTGTGAGGGGTTACAGAGGTCCTAAGGCTTCTGACTTGCTGTGGCTGGGCTTCCTGTGACATCAGCTATGCTAGGTTTAAAGCATGACTTATAAAGCACAAACCATGTCTTTCTACAAAACATCCAGCAGCTTTCTAGAAGGCCTGTAGATGCACAGCAAGCACCTGTGGTTTTATTTGCATGTATCCTCTGCTTGCTGTTTGGAGGAGAGGCCATTGTTTTGACCTGTCTTGTGCAGCACCTCGTGCAGCATGGTGCTGGTCCATGCCTGTGCCTGGAAGTGCTGCGAAGGTCCTGATAAAAGCTCTGCAATGGGGAGCCCCTTAGGCATGGGATAAATCTGCCCAAAGCAGGCTTGTTGCCACAGTGGGAGAGTGCAGGGATCGGAGTGTGAAGGTTACTGTCCTGGCCCCAGGGTTGTCCTTGCCTCGGAGGGGCGTGAACAGTAACCAACCTCATCTGTCAGGACAGCCATGAAGCCACTGCTTTGAGCCTGCCCTTACCAATGCTGTTACAGTCTCGTTTCTCTGTCCTGCCACCTACCTCAGGAGTGGGTGGGGCACAGTGGGAAAGGGTCGTCTGATTCTGTCTTTCCCAAAAATACCCTTTTGCATCCACCAATGCTACAAGCTACTCCTGAAGGAGTGGGTAAGAACTGGCTCCTTGTGTCCCAAGACAGCTGGATCCTCACCTTTTCTCTGTGAAAATAATAGTAATAATAATCCCGCTAGGAGGGGTCTGAGCTGGCACATTTTTTGTTGCAATGAGGATCAGCTAACTACTTGCACACCAAGGATGAGAAAGATCATTGGGCTGGCCTGCGATAACTTGGTAAGCCACCAGAAGAAGGCCACAACTCACCATGTGCAACATTTCCTACAGAAAGGTGCAGGTCTTACTTCTCCTGGACAATATGATCCTGGTCGATGGTGTGTTACACAGTTCAGGGAAGTAAGATGAGGTAGAGAGTTTACCCAAGTGGGGAAAGATGAGACCTACTGAGAACAGATTAAGAAGTTAATGAAGTTGTGTAATACAAAATTGTGTAAACCTCAAAGTCTGATATACTTTCCCCCTGAGGTGTCAGAATGGACAGATTCTCACTGTTCAGTGGTGTCAGCTTTGTGGTCTTGCTGTGTGACAGACCGGGTGGTTTGTGCTCAAAAAGGAAGGTCTGAGTTGTACGTTGCTGAGGCAGTCTGGGACGTAGCTGGAAATGTCATGTACTCTTCGTAAGACATGTTTTGCTTTTGCGAACTACAGCCGCGGTCTCGGCATCCTCACCTTTCTCCTGGAGAGCCAGTCGCCAGTTGAGGTTTTGCAGTTTCCTAGTCCTTTCTCTGCCACGAAAGGTAAAATGCTGTAATTGAAACATCCCCCGTCTGATACACAGCATGTCAAAGAGTAATGAGCAAACCAGGTATTAAACTGAGATGGCGGGCTAATAAAGCAAAACATTTCTAGTCCACTTAGGAAAAGATTTGAGTCTGAAATGCATTTGCTCAAAACCAGAACAATTGTTTGGGTTTTTTTTTTTTTCTTTAAGGAAGAGACACTCTCGGAGAGCACAGCTTTACGGCTAGTGTAGCTAACCATTTTCTGGGATTGGTTTCCTTCTCACTGTGAATAGGTTGGAAATGAAAGACAGCGATTCTGTCGGAGGTGTTCAGATCACACTGGCAACAATCGGCACATGTTTTGAATGAATAAAATAAGGACATTCTTGCTAAGTAGTTTCACAAATGCTCAAATATAGTCAAACAAAGACTTAATCTGGGCTCAAAGACACGTATCTCAGCAGATGTGTGTAAACTAAATCAAATCCCCTGGGAACAGTACTTAGGAGTTATTCTTAGGCATTGGAAGGACAAGGATGGTCCATCTGTGAATTTATTACAGGAGATGAGAAACATCTCCTGTAATATGAAAGTCATTGCTGGACTGGAGGACAGCATGGTTGATTTTTCAGGAAGTTTAGAGGTCATTCCTAAAATCTCTGTTTAATTAAAATGGAATCCCTCAGAATCAGAATAGAATATAACATGTGAAGGCTCTGATTTACCGAGGTGTGGCCAGTTAGTAGGAAGACAGGTCATTTTGCTACTGGATTCAGTGGGGCCAGGATTTTGCGGAGTGATTGGAGTGATAGAGAAATTTTTACTGACTCTTTTGACATTTTCTCACTTGTCAGAATAAATCTCTCAAACTGGCAGGAGCATAAATGTTTCAGGAAGTTATGATTTAAAATAGTATGCAAAGATTCTGGTGGAAAGATACCAGTTCTGTGGCAGTTTATTACAGCTAAACATCATTAAGAAAGCCAAACTGAAACAGTGAGTTCTTAAAAAGCATAATACAGCCCTTCAGCTTAAACCTCTACAAGAACGTATCTCCATGAGGCCTTAGCTCCTCTCTCCCCATAGCTGAGCTTACTGAAATAGATGGGCTCTGCCACATGCAGAATTCGAAGCTGTAGGACTGATCCATTGAGAAGCAGATACCAAAGCTGAGAGGTCCTTGTACTTTCCTGGTAGCTCCAATATAAATGATGCAGTGGATTGCAGCAGGGTCAGCATGGCCGGGAGAAAACCTGCTGTCCTTCAGAGAGGAATGCGCCAATCCATGAAAGGTCTTACAGACCAAATTCAACACTTTAGTTTTAATCTGGGTGCTCAGCCATTGGCAGGTGCAAATCTGAAGGCACTGGAACCGCTCCTATGGAAATTCATCTTGTACTGCAAACAATCCTTCCCTTCAGCCTGCAAACAAACAAGCTTCGTTCTCCAAAAAAATCCCTGCGATAGTCTCTTGTTGTGGATAGTGTGGCAGTTTGTTTTTGGAAAAGAGAGATTAAAAGATGCTGGATTTCAGTCTTGCCATGGGAAACAGCAGCTTTGAACAGGTTTTTGTGTTAGCTGGCTGGAACAATTCTTGTCCTCTGCAATGGTCTGAGCACTGAATGATGCAGACCTCTTAGATTTTATGGGTGATTTTTTTCTTTTTCCATGCAAGGTGTCAGACATGAAAACAAAATAAGAAAATACCTGGAACAGCAGGCAGTAGCAGTTAAAAATCCTCTTAGACCTGAAGCTTTTTCAGAAACATCTGAAAATAAATAGTTTGAAATAGTGCTTCCTTCTGTATCTACAAACCGTGGGTATCTGGGAGAATGAAGGAACTATGAAATGCTTTGTCTGTGTCAGAGGAGTTCTGCAGAGCATGTAAATGGAAGCATAGCATAATTTTAATCTGATTGAAAAGAGAAAGTGAAAATGGTGTTGTTGCTATAACGCCAAGGAGGCCAAATCAATGCTAAGAGTTGGGGTAGAGATTTGGTAAAAGAATGAAACAGAAAATCCATCCTAAACAAATGAGGAAGGCAACCATCGCCACCCAGAGATAGTGGCAACTGAATCACAGTTTGCTAACCAAAAGAAGTTAGCAAGGCTGGAGTGAAACTCAGAGTGTGAATGGTTTGAATAAAAAATGTTTGAAAGGGAGCAATATGAGGTCAAAAAGCATTTGGTTTGTGAAAGTCAGACACATAGGAAGCTTTGTGTGTTGCAAAAACATGTTGGAAACAACTGCATGAACTCCAGCAAGGCAATCCCAACTGCCTGCATGGGGCTGGAAGCCTCAGCCCAGCACATATGACATGAGCAAGAGCTCTGAAACCACAGGTGGATTCTCCACTGGAAGCATGAACATGACTACTGAGGATAAATGAGCCACTGGTTTGAGAGCAAACAGGGTCATGATTAATGTAAAGTCAAACTTTGGTGCCCAGGTACTCATCAGCACGAGTGAGAGAAGTTTGGCTTGTGCTGGTGAGCTTGTCCTCACAAAGGTACATAAACTGACTGTGAAGAGCCATGACACCATGAAATCCTTAATGGTGCTCACTCTGAAGATCCATTCCGTGGTTAGGTGGAAAAGAAGTACTGAAACCAATATACATATTAATAGTTAGTTGTCACCTACAAATTACCGGGATAATTTTCGAGAGACCCATTCATCTTGTGTCTTTGCTTCTAGGAAAAGTCTTCATGGACTATTTCAAATTATTAAATGTCCATCCTCAAAATGTGTACTGGGTAATTTCACATGTCTTCACTCCTTATTGCTAAAGAGCAGTGATTTCCAGAAATTCAAACTTTTGCATGGACTCATTCAGTCTGACCCTTCTTTTTTATATGTGAAATATGATCGATAGGCCGAGGTCAATTGTATGAGGTTCAAGCCGGCTCCTGCACTTGGGTCACAACAACCCCATGCAACGCTACAGGCTTGGGGAAGAGTGGCTGGAAAGCTGCCCGGCAGAAAAGGACCTGGGGGTGCTGGCTGACGGCTGGCTGAACATGAACCAGCAGTGTGCCCAGGTGGCCAAGGCGGCCAACAGCATCCTGGCTTGTATCAGGAATAGTGTAGCCAGCAGGAGTAGGGAAGTGATCGTGCCCCTGTACTCGGCACTGGTGAGGCCGCACCTCGAATCCTGTGTTCAGTTTTGGGCCCCTCACTACAAGGACTCAAGGTCATTGAGGTGCTGGAGCGTGTCCAGAGAAGTGCAACGAAGCTGGTGAAGGGCCTGGAGAGCAAGTCTTGTGAGAAGCGGCTGAGGGCACTGGGGTTGTTTAGTTTGGAGAAGAGGAGGCTGAGGGGAGACCTTATCGCTCTCTATAACGTCCTGAAAGGAGGGTGTAGTGAGGAGGGTGTTGGTCTCTTTGCCCAAGTAACTAGCAATAGGATGAGAGGAAATGGCCCCAAGTTGTGCCAGGAGAGGTTTAGATTAGATATATTAGGAAAAATTTCTTTCCTGAAGGAGTGGTGAGGCATTGGAAGAGTCTGCCCAGGGAGGTGGTGGAGTCGCCATCCCTGGAGGTGTTCAAAAAACATCTAGATGTGGTACTTCAAGACATGGTTTAGCAGGCATGGTGTTTGTTTGGTTTGGTTTGTTTTGTTTTTTTTTTTTTTTGGGAGGGGTGTTGATGGTTGGACTAGATGATCTCAGAGGTCTTTTCCAAACTTAATGATTCTATGAATCTGAAAGAAAACAGTGATGGGCATTGAAAACAGAAATGTGGTGAGAGGGAAGTACCCTCTGCCAGCGTGCTGTGTTTAAGATCGGATCCTTGGAAGTGTCAGCATTTTCTACTCCTGCTGTCCTTGGATCTGTAGGATGTGAAGCTCCAGCTGGATCTCTGCTAGTTTCTGTGCTGCAGCTACCATTTCTGTCCTTGCTGAGATCTTAGGCTGTGAATATTTTTTTCTCTTTCCCCAACAAAACATTTCAGCAGACAGAACTGCTTTCCCCATTCCTTTTCTTCACCAGAGTTTAAGGTTAGGTGGAGGAAAGGTTGAAGATGATCCATGTTTGAAATCAGGGCTGAATTTAATTGCCAAAGTTCAGCCTTCCCTCTCTATCTAGAAGCTGTAGCATCACTGCAAAATGTGGATTGGTGTCAGGAAAATGCTAGCAACCTTTACAATAATGTCTGACTTCTTCCAATGCATACCTCTGCTTAGCTTTTGTGCAACACTTATGAGTGGATGACTTCAAGAGTTTGTAAATATTTTAAAAGTTTTAAGTATTTTTAAATACTCATCACCATATTCTTGAGGGAATAATGCCAGCTTACACCACTTGAGGATTTACCCTTAAGGAGACTTCTAAATGACACCTTGCAGTAATCATGCAAAGAACACAATCAAAACTTGCAACAAAACTTTCATTTGTGTTTAATTATAGAATCATAGAGTCATTTAGGTTGGAAAAGACCCTTAAGATCATTGAGTCCAACTGTAAACCTACCACTGCCAAGTCTACCACTAAACCATGTGTCTTATAAAAAAGATTAGATACCTTTTTCTCTCAGAAGATGTTTGTTAATGGTGAAAGCGAGGCAAGGTCTTCAATTAATCTGTTAATATGTCTAGCTTGCTTCTTTCATCATGAGGTCTCTGCAATTCTGTCATGAGCACAACTGACAACTGTGGCTACCTGCCATTCTCACAAAAGTGTCCATAGGCTAGAGACCAGTCTGAGTAGAGGGTGGGCAGTCTGTGCGACCTGAAGACTTGGGCACCAGTTACTCCCATAGGCTCCCAAACTTACGGTCTTAGATGATCAGGGTGCTGCCTAACCTTGGAGCTGTCTAAATGTCTGCTTAGAAGTGTGCCTAGCAGTGCTTTGATCTGGATGATGCTGTCCCCAAATCTCTGTGCTCAACCTGACATATTGAGCTGAGACTCATGAATCCACCATTCACTACTAGTCTTGCTTCCTAGCCGTGCTTCACCTGGCTTCCTCAGAGCATAGCTACTATTTTCCTTGCAGACACTGTTTTTCTAGTAGCCAGCAATTCAGTTTAACTTCCACATGTGCCCAAAGGAATTTGAACCTCAGTCTTCCACCATGGTGATGAATGCCCTCAGGACCATACTGTAGGGCCTTCCAAGACTGGGGCTAAATATGTGAAAGGAAAAGTGAGCATTAATGTATTTTGTTAAAGAGAAGGCTGGCAGCGGTTCAAATGTGTATTCTGGCAGAAACAAATATCTGAATATCTGAATATCTGAATCTGTTTCAGTTTTTGACAAGAAGTGCTCAATGCATGAACATCATGAATATGACCATCTCAAATCACAGCAATCTAGTAATATGCGGTCCCAGGTGAACAGCATCTACTGCACCTTCTGAAATACCAGACTTAGGCATTCTGGGGAGGAAAACGAATAATTTAAACTATTAAGTAGAGCAGGGGGAGTTATCCTAGTTTCTCTGTCCTGTCCCAAGTGCTGTAACTACACCGAGAAAGCCCTTCTGTCCCCCTGCCAATGCGTAAATGTGCGTGTTGTGCAAAGCAGGCTATCATCTGCCATGCTGAGCGTGGAGAAGACTGTGCAGGATGTGGCAATGCCTGGTCACTTGAGCTTGCACTCGATGGCTGAAAGAGGTGCATCCCCATTCCTTCTACTTGCGGAGGTGATTGCCTTGGGGTGTCCTGGGTCGGGAGGGAGTGTTCTGGGTAAGGAACCATCACTGCTGTCCTTGGCTTTATCTGTGGGTGGGCTGAAATTCAGGGCAGCTCTGATTCTGGGAGGTGGAGTTGTCCTCCCTCCAGACTGACAGTGGGTACTGCTCAACGTGAGAGAGGCATGGCCAATGTCCCCAGTCTTCCCTTAGTATGTCCTACTCACTGACCTCAGAGCTGTGGGTGGGACTTCTAGTCACAGTTCTGTCCATAACGTGTTTAAAACTCTTTAGGTACTTGACTGCTGTTTGCATGCTTATTGACAACCTACTCAATTGCATCTTCAGTGTAGGAGTGGTAGCATATACCTTAAACATCTGTTATGCTGGTGAATTACCAAGGATCAAGATTCCTTTTCTTTATACACTCTGCCTAGCTATAGAGAAGAGGAATTTAACTCAGTGTCCCTTAATCATTTTTAGACTGCTGTCCTCAATAATTTAGCAGCAGAAAGAAGCAAAAATTAGCAGCATGCTTGATCCTGCCTGCTCCCAAGTGTAATTCTTCAGAGTAACTTTTAAACTGAGAAATGGTAGGAAAGGAGTAGGAAAAGCTAAGGCTGTAGAAATAGTTACTTTGTATTGAAGGAAGTATTTTTATTTAGAAAAAATTTTTTCAGATCACCATCAAAGAAAGAAACTAAATTGTCAGCGGTATTTTACTCAGAGAGATACCCGTGACCCGGACCGAAGTTTTGCTGCTGTGCGTAGAGGAAGACTTGAGGGAAACTCTGCTACGTCTTCTGCTTTTTTTGGTTTCCATTTAGGTAAAAGCAGCAATCAAGACTAATTAAACTTTTCTCAAAGGCCTCTGCTCAGGAGTCAGCGCTGTCTGCAGCCACGCTGCAGGGGCCAAGTTACATGCAGCACAGCACTGTTTTTCCCACAGGAGGTCTGTACCAGTTGCACATCGACTGATGCTCTTGACCAAGCCCAGGAGCACTCAGATCACACTGAGCCGGGCAGCGCTGGGACCTGCCTCCTGGGAGGCTCATCCCATGCCTTTGGGTCTAGCACTCTCTTATTACAGTGCCAATTTTATTACTGCTTTGAAACTCTCATTGTTGAAGACAAAATTATTTTCTGTCGAAGGGATTCCTGCCTGTGGTCCCAAAGCCATCTTTAAGGGATGAATGGGAAGCAATGTGCCATGGCAGCAGTCAGCAGGGGGGTTGATGAAGTGCAGTCGCATTGTTTTCTCGGTAGGTGGAAAGATACCTGGGCCTGATCCTGCAAATTCTTCTTGTGATACAGAAACTGCAGGATCGGGCCCTTTCCCTTCCTCTCCAAAGAGGTGAGGAGGGGGCATTTACCGTGCTTGCGGTAAAGACTTACTGCCCTGCTGTATCGGGGATGTCTGTGTCATCTTGCGCATACGCCTGCTATATGGCAAGCTGGCCTGAAGAAAGTGGTGTTAGCTATCGCTATTCGTAGGATGCGCAGAATGCCATCTGATTTGATTAAGACTACGCTGTTGCAGAGCAGCACAGACAATTTATTTTTAATGAAAAGAGCTTTTAAGGTGATTACCTTCAGCGCCTCTCCCAGAGCCTCACTCCTTTTCCCTGCTAGAGAGCTTTTAGCCTGACTTCCCCCACGCAAAGAGGCCGCTCGCTACGACACTTCGCCGGCTTCGCTTTACCGCTCGCGGAGGCGGCAGAGCTTTTCCCAGCCTTCCCGATGCGCTGGGCGTCCTGCGGCGCCGCGACTGGCGCACGTCGTCGACATCTGAAGCCCCGCGCTGGAGCACGGGGCTGCGGCTGGCTGCGGCCCGGCCAGAAGGCTGCGAGGGGCCGAGCGTAAACAGAGGCAGCTGGTCACACAGCATGGTGTGGCGGGCCCACGAAACGTGGCAGATGCAGCTTCAGCTGTTATTGGGTACAGAGCATCAGCCTCCAAGCCTGGGTCACATGAAGGACCCGCTTTCACTGTGACAGTACGGTGTCAAACTGCCATTCTTCTTCTGAAGTCTGCCACATCTCCGGAGCAGCAAAGCCCCAGCCTCCGGTTCACAGGCCAGGGGACAAAAAGATCACGTATATCAAGGATTATGCATTTACACTAAGCTCTGCAGTTACGGGAGAGTTCTGCTTTTGGAGTTTAAGACTTCACTCAAAGCTTTTTTTTTTTTTTTGAAAAAAAGATAATTCTACTACAGAGTTAGTGCATACAAAACATGCCTTATTAGTGCTGATATGAGCTCCGTGACATAGCAGAAAAGAAATCAGACTGAACTAATGCTCTCTACATCTAGCACTCTCTTAGTACATCAGTTTATTAATTTCTTTTAAAAAAAATATATTCTGTAAGGTGATCAAAATATTTTAGGGAGAGCTGTTAGTGTTCTGGAAAACCCGCCAGAATTTCAGGCAGCAGAGTGATGCTAATAATCAGTGGCACCCCACTCGGTTCTGCACTGCTTGTTACAGAGACACTTCCTGACATTAAATTCCTTTCTTGCATTGCTGTCGCCTGCAGAAGCCAAAGTGAGCTAAAACTCTTTGTGGCTATCAGTGTAACACAGCAAAATTCAGATTTGTTATGACATAATGTTTATCATTTTGTGGCATGCAGGGTATATAAATTACCCACACAGATTTTTTAGTTGCTTATTGCTGTACCTAAGCACCACACTGCAAAGAGTTAAACATTTTAGGAAAGTCTTGGAATTATAAAAACAGTTTCTGACTTCACCATTTAAAAACTTTCTCCTGTAGAATCTACTCAAGAGCCTTAAAAACATCCCAGTAGAGTCTTTTTGACACTGCATTTGCACCAGAGGAGAGTATACAGTGAGTACACTCTTCAGACACAAAATGATACATCCATTCCTATCCTAAAAAAAAAAA
>VZTL01010497.1:0-11942 GCA_013400535.1 Scopus umbretta
TAGATCAGGTTGCTCAGAGCCAAATCAAGCTCTGAATATCAACAAGGATGGCGACTTCACAGCATTTCTGGGCCCTGTTCCAATATTTGACCATTCTTATTGGGAAAAACTTTTCCCCTGCATCTGGTTGGAAACTTGCATGTTCCAGCTTGTGCCCATTGCCTCTTGTCCTATCCCTTTGCACCTGGTCCTGCCTTTCCTACACTCTGTGTGAGGCAACTGTGTACAGCCAGAAGATCTCACCTGAGCTGCCCCTTCTGATGCTTCCCGTGCTCCTCTCCAAATCTGCCTACCTGTGCTCCAAGGAGTCTGTACCTGCTCTTGGTCCCTGCTGACGTCTCTCTGGAAGAGCCTTACCTGTTCTTACTTGATGCATTAACAAGTCTGTGGTTGGCATCATGAGAGCAGGGTCCAGTTACCCCCCAGTTCCCAATTCTCACCGCAATTAATTCCTTGGCCAGTCGCTTCAGCATCTCATTCTGCCCATAGCAGCGGTAGCTGTGTGTGTAGATGTTGTAGTTATACCCATACAGTGTGAACTTGGAGGCTTCATTCCAGTTTATCACTGAACCTTCAGGCATAAAGCTGATTTGAGTGGATGCTCCTCCAAGATCCAGTGCTCCCAAAACACTGGCCGACTCTGGACGAACCCATGTGTGTGCTTTAGGGGAGTACTGCCAAGGCAAGACAGGAGGGGAAGAGGAGTAGTACATGGCTGGTCTTACTTGCCCTGAGTAAAATTCTCATCCCATTGAAGTCAGTAGGGTTTTGTTACTAAATTCAATGGGTTTTCAATTAAATTATCTCCATACGGGAAGGCCCCACTGCCTTCCTGACCAACCAGCCTTGCCATTTGTCAGAGCCAGAAAAAACAGAGATTGAACTGTCTGATGGTCAATATGTATCAATGTGGTGTGGGCTCACATGGCTCTGAGACATTGGTCCCCAGACCAAAGTGCTGGTGGGGACCTGGCTTGGAGGGGCTTCCCTTCCTGAAAAGCGGGCTGTGGAGGTGCTGGTGTAGGGGGGTAGGACAGAAGTCCTCCAACGGTGCCAGTACCACTCTGAGCTGTGACAGTGCTGGGATAGAGAGTGGCAGGAAAAAGGTTTGGTTCAAGCTTCTTTCAGACTGGCACACTCAACCAAACCTGGGGCCTTGCAGTGCCACACAGAGATGGACCTTCTCAGGGCAGCTAGGCAAAGCCTGGCAGGAGCAAACCATCCCCACTGGGCTGCACGGCTGACCTCACTGTCCCCAAGAGGTCCTGTGTCCACATGGTGCAGACATGTGCTCTTAGCTCTTAACAAGGACAACCCATTCCTGATTTCTCCCTCCTCTTTCACTCTTTTATTGAGGGCAAGCCAGAGGATAACTGGCTGCTTCCCCCAGCTCATTCCTGAAAGCCACTAACCCAGAGCTTTCCTTCTGTGCTAAGCTAACTTAAGAAAAATCAGAAAAAATATTAGCAAAGAACGAATGGGTATTTCACCACTCTCCCACCTTAGTGAAGGAGTCCAGCAGGTAGTTGATGGTGATCCAGCCATAAGCCCCCTCCTCCTCTCCTGTAAGGATTCGAGCCCCTTTGAAAGCCACGGGGTACTTTTGCATGGTTTTAGCAACTTCAGCCAGTACTTGGTCTGCCGCTGAGCTGTTCTGTTCCCTAAGAAGGACGCAAAGGTCAGGACACATACCCAGCTACATCAGTACTACAGAGGAAACACAAGGAAATGCTCTGTTTTTTTCCTAGTTCCACATACTTGTTTTTTGCAAGAAGCAGTTTGTGTGAAATGATGTTTCCTTCTACATGCCTAAGTACCCTTCCCTACCTAAGTATCTTTGTAGTGCTGGAGGCCAGAAGAGATTGTGCTCAGGTTTGAATATCACCCACTGACTGCACCAAAACTAAGGCTGGCTGCTGAGTCTTTGGGGTGAGTGAGTCTTTGGGGAAGGTGCCAGCCTGGTTTCAGACCTCTGAGTGGGGGAAAATGTCTCAGGGATGCTGACATGTTCTTGCTGTCTGAGGTAAGTGACCTTCAGGCTACAACCTGGCTCCTTCCCAGGGAAAGGGTCAGATTGCCAGGGCACAGAAATTATGTTAGATATTTACAACCATAAAACCAAGAACCATGAAATGAAGGTTGACATTTTAAGAGAGCTCATACGGGCTGGAGAAAGGTAAGGGCAGGTCCCGCAGCACTCTTGCCTCTTAACTCTGCCCCACTCCCCAGCCAGCACCTGTCAATATGGGGAGATGGCACATCACCTGGTGAGCAAAGAAAGAGCTCTGAGAAGCATTTATTGCTTGGAACTGGGCATGCAGCACCCTCCTGGGATGTGGGGTCCTAGGATGCCAACAGACACCTCTGAGCAGCCCCTCTGCCCCAGGGCCAATCACTCAGGACAGCTCAGCCACTCATCTGTCCCCACTGGGCTGCCTTCTCCCCACTCCCCAGTTATTTGCTCATGGCAGCATGTGAGCTGGGAGCTCCTGGCAGCCCGGCCCTGTGCAGACACTGGCACTGTATCCTGGCCAGTGGCTGCTTGCAGCTCAGTTGCTGCTCTGTCACCCCCATGCCCCACAGTGATACCTCAGTAGCCTCATGCCTGCTGTTGCTCCAAGATAAGCTGCGACATCCCTCTGTTTTGCAGCAGGAATGACCTTCAGGGCTTTATCCAGGCACTCCCTTAAGGAATCACCAGCTTTCAGGGGATTGTTGGCATAGCTCGATATGCCTTGCCCTGGAAGAGAGTCAGACTCGGACAGGCTGAGAGTAATGGCATGGGACAGAGATATGGGAGCAAGAGGATGTGGGGCGGTAAGTTCTGTCACCTCTTAGCAACAAAAGGTGCTTTGCCAGGGTCCCCTGGTCCCCTGAGACTTGACTGACCCACGCTTATGTTCTTCTGCTATGGCTTCCCCACAACTCCCATGCTTTCAGTGGTGTCCCCAGCTCTATCGATGAGACCTTCCCCAGCCAGTACAGCAGCTTGGGCAGCTGGGGGCAGTCCAAGGTGAAGGAATGAAAATTAAGAGCAACACCAAGGTGCTTCAGTCCCACCAAGTGCGTGGGCACTATATGGTGCTGAGAGCCCTCCAACCATGGAGAAAAGCCAACAGGGAGCCAGGCACCACCCTGCCTGCAGCCAGGGCTCCCCACCATGCCAGCAGTGACAGCCCAAGGGACAGAGCTCCACAGTGTGGGCAGGCCAAAGCGAGGGAGGGCCAGGTTGTCCCACCTGCCCCATGAATACTCAGGGCAGCACTGAGCCCATGTCAGCGGGATACTGACCCTGGACATCACAGGACAAGGTCTGGCTGACCACACCAGTGTCGTTCTCCTTGTCTGAATCCCACTCGTAGACAAACAAAGAGGTGTGGGATGAGCCTGCATCAAACACCATCCCATACTGGAAGAAAAATCCAAGACATCACACTGGTGGGAGGAGGAGCAGCCTGCCCCTGGCCCCACCATGACCCTGCCACTGGCCCCACCGTGGCCACCCTGCAGTGGTGCTCAGGGACCTTCCTTTAGGCTCACCTTGACCGTGGGTGGCAGGGTGACATCTTCAATCTTCACCAGGCTGAGAACAAGCGCAATGATGGAGAGTGCGATCAGCACCCCAATGATGGCAGTGGTGAAGTGCTTTTTGTTAGTGAACATCATGGTGAAGGCTCCTGCAAACCCAAACACCGGAGAAAGGTGGTTGGACATGGCCAGCTGGGAACAACACTAGTCAGTGAGAGCTGTAAGGAGATTAGCTCTGAAAGCTGTCTCCAGGCTGACACTATCTCAAGCTGTGTAACTTGGAAATCCTGGTGGATAACGAGACCTTTCCCTGGGAAAAGCAATATTAGGATAAAATAGGGGGGGCTGCAGGAAAGAAGGTTTGGTTGCCCAGCAGCCTGGCACAGCCATGATGGGATTGCAACAGTCCTGCAGGTCCCACACCCACTCCTGCTCAGCTCACCACTACCAGGAAGGATCAGGTCCAGGAGGAGCAAAAGAAACACGGGACCAAACAGAGGAGAGCATGGGAAATTGAAAACAAAAAAAATCAACATGTGATATTGTAGAAGGGGAAGGTGATTTTATTTTACAAGATGTAAGCAAGGTCAGCTCACCTGCAGGCACTCCCAGACCCGTGCACCCAGAAGCACCCAAATATATATGCCCAGGTAGGATCACTCAGAGCTAGCTTGCAAATCCTTGTTGTGGCTCTGGGCTCTGGGCAGTCCAGCCCTCAATTTTCTTCAGGTAATCACACCCAAAGGGGTGTCTGGCTGTTAAAACAAGGGCAAAGTGTCAGGTGCCTGAGCATGGACCATCACAGGACCTAGCAGAACCACAGGGTTCCTGGCCCACAGGAACACCCACTCTCACATGGCTCCCCTCAGGTACTCGGTGTTGACAAGCCCCAACCCTGTTTACCTTCATGGATGTGCTCCGGTGAGAGCTAAATGTGCTGTTTGCTCATAACTGAAAAAGTGACCTAAATCTGCTATGGAGAAGTGTGGTCAGAGTACCCACACGTGCCTATTTGATCTGCTTTTGACATATATTTCTTTGTCTGTGACCCTTGAAATGGCTCTTTGAAGACCCAGAATGAAGTTGTCAGTCTTGTGCGGAGACTCTGCGGTGTTCGAGCCCAGCCATTACTGCCAGTCACTGAGATGACTGATGTTTGTGAAATGAGATCCCCTCCATTGCTAACATCTTACCCATGCCTTCTGAGAGGAAAACACCCTGACTCAGGGTCAAAAGGGAGCCTCTCATTTCCCTGCCGTTTAATTTCTGCAACACAAGGTCACCCCAGCTCTGGCCATGGGAGGTGCAGGCAGTGGCTTGGTGCAGGTCCCGTGTCTCCAGGTAAGCTGCACCACATACTCCTGCCTCCTGTTCCCCTTCCAGATGCACCCTGGGTCTTGCTGTGACTTGTCCCAGCAGGGGCCAGCTCCAGCCCTCCCTTCCAATCCAATTTCAGCAAGACTGGTGGAATTTGGGCCATTTAAAGTTGCCTTTGGGATGCCCACCCCTGCTGTACCCCACTGGCAAATAGCACACCAGACCTTTCCTCCTTTCTACTGTCTTTCCCAGTGTGTATCATTATTAAACATGCCCCAGCTGCCCTGACTGTGACTGTCCTGGTGATACCTCTCAGCTGTGGGTGCTCTGGGTCAGGAACATGTGCCTGGAGCCAGCCCCTATGCCAGCCACAGACACCCCAGTCCATTCCCCTTTCCTGTGAACAGCTACAACGTAGCAGGTGCTGGTTCTGGGGTGGCTCCATCTCCTGCGGTGCTTGGATGAGGTTTAGCACAACACCTGCATCCTTGTGAGATCCACGAGATTAACTATATCAATAAAAATATCAGTATTTCGATATTGACAGTGGAGCTGGCTGAGTCCCGCAGGGCAGGGGGCCTGGGGAATGGGGCACCAGCTCCCTGCTGGCAGTGGATGTGCTGCCCAACACTGCAATGATGGCCTCTGTGTGTGCTGGGATGGAGGGACATGGTAGAGGGGTGTTCCAGGAGGTTGAGTCTGTTAGTTGCTCGCTCACCAGCTCTGTTGCCTGGGGGTGAGAGCACCAAGGTGGAAGATGAGGTCAGCATGTCTCGGATCTGGCTCACAAGAGCCCCAGGCATGGGCTCTCCTCTGACCCTGGCCCTGGGCATCCTGAAGGTTTTTTCTTCCTGTGATCAGGGAGCACAGGGAAATGAGGATGAAGCACCCTTAGGGCAGGATTTTCTTTTTCACTAGTGTCATAGTGAGTGCTTGGGGACAGCACGGGAGGGAGACTGAGGCAAGCAGCTCTGCAGATGCTTGATTGCCTCCAGTGCAATCAACAGGGCCATAAGGAAACAAGGCAGAAGGTAAAAGGGTGACGTGATGGAGGTGTCCCTCAACAAATGCTGGAGGATATTTGCAGGAGACCAGGAAACTCTTTGACTATGGGAGGTCTCCCCTGAGTTGCCAAACTGGTTTGGACAAGGGCAGCTGGCACCATGATGGAGCCAGCTCACTCTGCCATGGTGGTGGGTGAGCTGTGGACAGCCAGACACCCCATATGCCCTCCCCCACTGCTAGGTCATCTCATGTCACTGAGCTGTGGCACTCTGCAATACCTCTCTGTCCTCCAAGTCTCAGCAAAGCTTCTGAGAAGCTGCTCCAGGGAGGTCACCATTGCTGCAGCCTCCCTTCCTTCAGCCTTTCCTCCTCCTTGTGCCCCTGCTGTCCTGGCTGCCCCCCTCTGGGCTTTCAGCACTTGCTCCACACTTCTCATCACATCTTTATGAGAGCGGTGACACAAAACGGACCAGTGCTTTCAACCACAGCCTTGCCAACTCTCTGAATTATTCTGTAGAATTTATACATGAAATCCTGGGAGCACCAACCCTGAAACTGGGGGCTGTAGCAGCTCAGGGCGCCCATGTCAGGACAGAGACTTATGTGCTCCTAAGAGTGACATTTGCTTTTGCACATATTGGCCATTAGCCAGGGACACCCCAGAGCCACCTCTGTATCCCACCTACCCAGCAGCTGGCCAGGGCGTTCTGTGACCCTTCCTAAGCATCGTACCTTCTGCTTGCCCTCTCTCATCTCCAGAGCGGCTGTCACCCATAAGAGAAATTGTGTCAGGTCGGGGTAGCATGGTTTCTTGACAAATCTAGTTGAAACACTAGTTATCTCTTCATTTTCTAGGTGCTCTCCAATAACTTTTTGACTGCTTGTCTCAGTGTTCCCAGCAGTTAGAAGCTGGGCTAAGAGGGCTACAATTTGCCATTGTCTATGCACAAGTAAGACATGTCTCTGACTGTCCTGGTTTCAGCTTAATTCAGAGTTAATTTTATTCCTAGTAGCTCCTATAATGCTGTGTTTTGGACTTAGTATGAGAAAAATGTTGGTAACACACTGATGGTTTTAGTTGTTGCTAAGTAGTGCTGACACTAATCAAGGACTTTTCAGCTTCCCATGCTCTGCCAGGTGCACAAGAAGCTGGGAGGGAATATAAGCAGGACAGCTGACCCAAACTGGCCACAGGGCTATTCCATACCATATGGCATCACGCTCAGTATATTAAACTGAGGTGAGTTGGCCGGGGGCAGAGATTGCTGCTCAGGGACGGGCTAGGCATTGGTCAGCAGGTGGTGAGCAATTGCATTGTGCATCAATTGCTTTGTATATTCTTTTATCACTATTATTATTATTTGTTTTTTCTCCTTCTCTGCTATCCTATTAAACTGCCTTTATCTCAGCCCACAGGTTTTACTTTTTTTTTCCTTGATTCTCTCCCCGATCCCAACCAGGGGAAGGGAGGGGAGGGTGAGCAAGTGGCTATGTGGTGCTTAGTTGCTGACTGCAGTTAAACCACAACACTGACACAGGAGCTTACTGGAAAAAAAAAAAACCACAAACAAAAACAAAAAACCAAACAACAAACCCAAAGCTAAATTATGAGGATTCAGGAAGAGATGGAAAGCTGGACTGCAGGCAGGTCCACAGGTCTGAGCAGAGCACGTGTGGAGGCAGCCCTAGGCAGGTGTGACCCACAGCTCCTGTCCCTACAGGCAGGGCTAAGTGGCTGTTCTTGGCAGAGCTGCCAAGCTTCTTTCATTTTCCCAGCAGGAATGACTTGGCATGGGCAGCCAAGCCTCTGATCTTGGTCAAGGGAATTAGTTTCTGTGTGAGATAACCAGACCACACTGTTACCACATCCCAGATCATGATTTGATGTTGGCACTCACTACACAAACCTGCGTACTGCTGGTGGAGGAAGTCACCAGAGGACCTGCTCTGCTGTAAATGTTGCTTTTGCTACCACAAACCACCAGTCAGACTCTCCTGGGATGCAGGCATGCACCAGCTTTGGTAAGATGGGTGATATTAGCATTCCCATTGCTGTTTGGGAGCCCTAAATAAAAAAGCAAGACACTGAGAGCAGTGGGTGGCATGAGGACCACACCAGCAATGGACATGGTTGAGGAGGTCAGGGTGGTGCTGTGGCTGGCTCTGGGGGAAGAGGAGGAACTGTGGAGAATTCTTCCTTCAAGGCACAAAAAATGGGACTGCTTGTAAAGCCCTGTTCAGGGGTGCGGGATGCTGCTGAGCCGCACTAGAGCAGCCTGCAACAGCCAGCTTCCAGCTCAGCCCTGCGTTCAATCTCACCCTCTGCCCCCAGCAGCCCCCAGCATGGCTGATGCACCAGGGGGGCAGCTACAAGGAGCAGGGACCCGGCTGCAGAGGGGTTTAGGGGTCTTGCACCACAAAGTACTTTTCAAGGCTTTGGAGTGATCCAAGTGTTAGAGCCAGCACAGAGGAGGCTTTTGCGCAGCAGGGATTTGAAATGTGTTTCAGCCAATTTAGCGATAAAAGTCTAACTTCCACTTGCATGAATCAGGCCATTTCCTCAAAGACTTGCCTGGGTGAGAGCTGGCTGTGGCGTTAGTGTTCTGGCTGTGAATGCTTTTAGTGTGCGAATCTTATCAAAGACACAAGAAAAACTAAGGCGTAGGTAGCCTTGGCTCCTGGTGTGGCTGGAGACCTGCCTGCAGCCAGCAACTTCCAGATGGTCACTGCATCTCAGCTCCACTCCAAGGAAGGCTGTAAAAGCCAATACAGCTAATGCAAGACAAATTCTGGGGTCACTAAAGTCAGCCACTATCCAGGGTGTCACATAACTCCCAATCCTGACACCTATGTGTTGTCTCTACATCTTCCACAAATGATAAACCAAAATGATCCTTCCAATCTTGGTGCCTTGCCCTTGACTCTACAACCTTCTGAAAGATGCTCCACCACACCTGGTTTTCTTCCATGCGTGTCTTGGCCATGGTCTGTGTCCTTGAGCAGCACGGATGCAGCTGAAGGCACAGGCTGTTGAAGGGGAGGTCTGTGCTTTGGAGATGGGAAGGGAGGTGTCTAACCAACACCTGAGCACCAGGGAGTGAAGCTACCTTCTGCTCTGTTTGGTGGTAAGCATCCATGGACTGGATGTGTCCGATCTACAGACAACATCTAAGATGGGCAATGTGGGAGAAGGAACAGTGAGAGTGGCCAGAGGCAGCTGGGAAAGGGGAGGTGTCCAGTTAAGAGCTTCTTTCTGAGCAACAGTTGTTTTTGCTTAAGCTGTCTTTTGCTGACATGTATGAAAATGAAAGGTTAAAAAATAAATCAGCCAGGCTTGCTGCCAGGATTACAAACCCTCTGCAAAGAGCATCACAAAAGGCTGAAGAGTTTCAACCACAGAGAGCAGGTGGTGAAAATGCTTTAGCAAAGGCTTTGTCCCACCCAGAAACCGGAACCTTTGGAGGTCAAAGGGCTGAGAAAGTCCTGGGCACGAGCTGCCAGGAGTGCCAGGCACCTAGCACACGCAGCAGACCTGCTGTATGGGCTTGGCACCATCGCTGGAGCCCGGCTGGGAGAACTACCCAGTGTTTTCAGTCCCCACTCAGCACTAACATCTTCCTCTCTCCAGCCAGGACTCCTGCGAAATGACAGCACATCATGCCCTGTGCCCCCAGCACCACTGACTGGGTACCACGGGGTGACCACTTTTGTGAGGCAGAGGGTTCCCAAAGTACAAACCCAGGCTCTGTGCAGAGTTTTGAGGCAACTGAAGACAAATCTGCCTTTCTCCACATTCAGCACCCTCACAGGGATGGGCTTACAGCAGATGATATGCAGATGTTTAAGGTGGTCGTGCTCAGTCTTAAAGACCAACTAAAATAGGCTGTTCCTCCCTGGTGGCTGGGGAGGTGCTGGGTGGCTCAAGTCCCTGGCACACAACCTGAGCACATGGCAAGAAGGGACCTGGACTTCAACCCATACCTTGCAAAGCCTCATCTGAAATGAGTGACAGCTGCCAATCATGACAACAGCACAAGCCAGCCCCCGTGGCTGAAATGGGACTGTGGCTGGCATCTGCCTTGAGAGGTATTTGGAGGCATCTTACCCAGTTTAGCAGATTTTTAGTCCCAGTATGAGAATGTGAGGCAGGAACAGGCTGACCAACTGCCTAGCGTCATTCCCTGCTCCCCTGACCCTCACACACAGACTTGTGGGTGGTCAGCAGCTGCTCCCAGTTAGGGCTTGCAAGACTTGGCTTTACTTTTGGGGCAGTTCCAGCTATCTCTGCATGACAGGACCACTCTGGAGACACAGCCCGCCTCCAGATCCCAGGGCTCAGCAACCAAGCCATGGCACCAACTGTGCCACCCAGACCAGTAGCTCTACATCTCCCAGCAACAGCTTGTCTGTGCTGGACAAACAGCACCCTCCTCAGCCACATCCTTTTCTGGTTCTCCCACACCATCCTCCTCTCAGCTATCCCTGTGAACGGGTGGCTGCTCTTCTCGCAGCCTTGCCCTCATACAGTGGCTTCTGTTCCCACAAGCCCTGGGCAAGGCAGGACACTGCTTGAACCATGACCCCAGCGAAGCAATCCCAGCTCCTGACCGGGAGCCATCCACCACATCAGGATGCTAAAGCCACCACCATGTTGAGGAAGTCACATGGTCCCCAGGTGCTGCCCATGGCAAGATGCAGGTGGAGATGGAGGTCCCTGGGACCATCCATTCTCAGCTGTCTCCTTTAGGAGCCCTCATGCCCCTGTGGTAGCTCAGGTCATGCCAGACCCTTGTCCTTCTCGTGCATGAAGCCCAGCCAAACTGTCCCAGGCTAGGCTCTTCTCTGGAAATGCCATATGGACATGATGGCACCCGCTTCATCTCCCTCCACTGTAGCCATCACCGGTTTCAGATGTCTCTCCAAGAGCTGCTCCTGTCCCAGCAGGAGCTGGGACACATGGAGCAGGGTGACAGCTGGGGCTGGTACTGTCTCTCTGTCAGGGTGATGCTGGTTCAGCACCCAGGCTGTGCTGTGCAGGGGCTCCTTCCCCACTGGCCCCAGGGGTTCGGAGCGGCACAGGGCTGGTGCCCCCCCGGGGTCCACAGCAGCGGCATAGGGAAGACATGCTGCTCCCTCAGCGTGTCCGCAGGGCCAAACCTCTGGGCTGGGAGCGAGCTGGGGCGCTCCCCTAATGCATGCTTTTAGCTCAGGAGCTGCAGTTGGGTTTGGGAAAGGCCCATCTGGCAGCAATACCAAACTCATCGGCAGCAGCAACAAAATTAAACACAGAAGTGAGATTTTTCTCTTTGCCAGAGCATATTCCAGCATGTAAAAGAGTCTGTTGGCCCAAGACTTAAGGAACCTCCCTCCCCATGCGAGGGAATGCCAGGGACCCCATGGCTCACACCAGGCACGGGACAGATGTCAGGGTCTGTCCCCTCAAGCCATGTCAGCTGGTGGAGGGTGCAGGAGGATTTCACAGAGGGGGATGCTCCCAGAAGGAGTTTTGCGTGGCCCCATCACCCCGGTCACAGGCTGGTGTGCCAGACCTGCACACTGCTGTGGTGCGAAGGCAAATGCCCCAGGAAGTTTTGTTGTAGGACTGGGTGGCCCTGTACACAGTGGGTGACTCCCCTGCATAAGGACCGAGTCCTGGGAAAGGATACAGCTGGTCCTGACTGCCAGGCAATCCCCACTGCCCCCGGCCATGTAGGCAGCCCCCACATCCCCATCAGGGCAGCACCCTGAGTGCCACAGTTCAGTAACGCACCGCCCCTGCGTCCCCAAACGCACCTGGGAGCTTGCCTTGCCTCAGAGGAGCAGAGCTGGGAAATGCCAGTTGCTGGCTCTTCCCCAAGGCAGCTGCAAAATGCTGGAAAAGCTGCTTGCAGGTGAGCTCAGCGGCACACAGGTGGATATGGCATTGTCCCCGTGTCAAGCACCACGCCCTGGTGACATGGCTGTTTGCTAGGTTGGGGCTGACGGTCCTGGGCAAGCCCTGCTGGGGCTCAGCAGCAGGAAACAGCCCTGTTCCTCTGCAAAGCGTTGCAGCGAGGCTGAAGGATGTGTTCATTTTTTTGATCTTTTTTTTT
>VZTL01010515.1:17923-30628 GCA_013400535.1 Scopus umbretta
AAAAAAAAAAAAAAAAAAATCAAAGCTGAATCAATGTTGTTTTAGCATGACTCCAGCAGAGGGTTCTTTAAATCAATTGTAGAGTTTGCCAGGCTGGCAATAAAATCCCAGGACCTAGCGACATCCATTCCATGTTTCAAAACTATTATCTTCTTTCTCTTTGAGACAGTTAACAAATAAAGATCTTTTCCAAAAGGCATAAGAGACATTCCAGTGAAGCAATTTCTTCTCCTGGCATTGTTAAGAGCAGGGACTGGGTTATTATTAATTACTTTCGCATTATTTATGCAGGTCCATGAATGTGCAATGTCTTTTACAGATAAATCATTCTGCCTTGAAAAGTTTCCAGTCTGCGACCCAAATCCTGCAGTGTAAATCTGTGACAGCAGGAGGCAATTTGCTGCAGCAGAACAGGTAAGTGTTAGTCCTTGATGC
This sequence comes from Scopus umbretta, assembly GCA_013400535.1. Taxonomy (NCBI): domain Eukaryota; kingdom Metazoa; phylum Chordata; class Aves; order Pelecaniformes; family Scopidae; genus Scopus; species Scopus umbretta. The sequence continues at coordinate 18,359 of VZTL01010515.1, forward strand.
TGCAGGACTAGTGTGTTATCAATATTATTATTTTGTTTGTGTTGCAATTGCACCCAATAGACTCAACTGATGCCGTTGTTTCACAACCTCTTTAATCTGGCATCAGTTGAAAGGAGCGGCCTCTATCCTCTTCCTCATTCCTGCTCCTTCTCTTGCCTCTTTTCTTGTGGTTTAGGCAGCCACATGGCAAACCAAATCAGGGAAACGATCCGGGTGAGGGCTCATCTGGCAAAAATAAGGAAAGGTTTCATTTAGACCGGTCCTAACTCAGATCCCCGAGTGCGGGATTTGCAGCTCTTCCTGCCCTGACGGTTTTCCTGCGTCGCTCTGCTGAGCGAGCTGGCTGGTTACAGGAGGAGAGGCACTCACACGGCCAAGGGTCCCTGTGCAGCAGGTACTGTCAGAACCCCCCATGGCCTGGGGGGGTTGAGAAGGAGCCGCTGTTGCCTTTCACCCTCTGAGGGCTCCCAGCTTTACCCGTTCAGCATGCTGGTCATCTCTGCAGGAACCCTTTCAGCTGAAGGCAAAAATGCCCTGGCTCGTCCCTTTGACAGCCCCGCTCGTTTCTATGGGGTGTTTGTCGGCTTTGTGGTGCAGGATGCGCCCCACGAGCTAGAGCCGTGGCTCCCCTGCAGGAAGGCCAGAGCATCTCCGGCAGCTCAGGGACCTTTTGGAGGTGCCTGACTCACACAGGACCTTTGGAGACCCCCAGCCTCAGATAACCCTGTGCCTCCCTGGGGACACCCAGACCACAGTCACACACTGGTGTCAGGGCTGCTTCGCTTTCTCAGGCTACAGCCCCGCTTGGAGCAGGAGGCCCTGCCTCGGGCGCTGCAGTCCTTTTAAAGCTGCTTTGTGGGTTTCTTTTCTTTTCTCTCTTTCTTTTTTTTTCTTTCTCCCCCAGGTTCCCAGGGCTGGGGATTCAGCTTCTGGCTTCATCCAGAAATCCCTGAGGGTTTCAGATCCCCACGAGGCCTCTCAATGTCTTGATCTGCTTGAATAGGCATTTTTAACGCGGCCCCGGCTGTCATCAGGGCCTGTTACAGTCACTCAACTGCAGCAACATTGTTCTCAAGGCAGCGGCGCCCAGGACACCTCCCTTATTACCATACCGCACAGGCGATTTTGCCGCTGGGTTTCTCTGCCGAGCATCACACCGGCTCCAGGGCCAGAGGCGGCCAATTAGCCCTCCTCGCCCACGCCCCAGCCTCCATCCCTTAGTGGCTCTCTCAGCATCTCCGGCCTGCGGGGCTGCTGGCGCCTGTCCATCTCCGGCGGTCCTGTCGGAGGTGAAGGTGACCCCCTTTTCCTGTGCCAGGCTCCCTGGCAACGCGGCCTTTCTTTTCGAGCGGCCTCCTCCACCCCCTGACGGGGAGAGGGGCTGTGAAAGCCCCGCTGCACTTTTGAACTTGCTGCCGGCGCGCTCAGTGGCTGCGCAGGGCAGCGGCGACGGAGGGGCCGAGCCCAGCGGGGACCCGGTGCAATTGCCCAGAAGTTATTAATAGGCTGTAGAAGAATGTGATGGGCTGGGGAAGGGGTGAGGCGGGGGGGAGAGCAAGAGGGAGTGAAACGGGGAGGGTCAGCGAAAGGGAGACAGGGTGATGAGGGGAGAGGCAAGAGTGACGGCATGCAGGAGAGACAAAGAAGCAAACAGAGGAGGAGACAGGCACTGGCACGGGCAGGCGAGGGCATGCAACGGCTGGAGCTCCAAGTTCCCCTTGTCCTGCACCTTGTGCAGGTGTCTCATCAGTGGCTGTGCTGGTGGAGAGGTGTCTGATGGGTGCCAGGGGATGGAGAAGGCAGGAGGACCAGGCCTGGGGGTTCAGTCCTTGCGCAAGGCATTCCTTTCCCAAGATGAAATATTGCTCGGTGTTCATGAGCCAAATTTGCCATCTAGTGGCTCTGGGGACCATTGCAGAGGGATCCACGAGGCAGCAGCGGCCACGGGAGGGCCATGGCACGCTGCACAGCACCTTCTGCCTCAGACATTAAGCCCAGAGTGCTTCTGCTTTTGCTTCACTCACAGGGGCTCAAAAAGCCTGTGGCCCCTGGAGTGGCATGACCTTGTTCTGGCTGCGTTGCAGGGAGCCGACCTCAGCCACTCTGCCAGCCGCTTGGTGCTCTCCATAAACAGTCCCCACTGGTTGTGTGAGGACCCAGGCCCACGACATGGTTCAACTCATCACTGTAATGCAGCAAGGCTCGGAGAACAAGAGTGCGTCCTGTGGCTGCGAGAGCAACTTCTGCGCTGTTACATTGTGGGGAGAACCTGGAAAGCATCACTTTGTACCCGTGGCACAGCAGTCCTCTTTCTCTGAGGCTTTGCATCTTCTCTTTGTTCTTGCAAAGGTACCGACATGTTTATCTAATGTACTGGCTCCTTACCTCACGCTCTGCCACCAACCAGCCCTTTCAGCAAGCAGAGGAGTTGCCAAGTTACACGTGGCCATGGGAGACTGTGGGAGCTGGGGCAGAACAAGGGCCACTGGGGGTTGAAGAAGGGGTAGAGCACCCCAGGACCCAAGCCAGCAGAGCCTCTTTTGGGCTGTCACCCAGGAGGATTTCTCTTTATAAACACGTCTCCCTAGGTCAGGGAGAGCTTTGGCTGCCCTGTCTGTGGGAATGACTGGCAGATAACAGGGGATGTGGTGGAGTCGGGGGAAAGAAAGGGGCTCAGTACAAGTCAGTGTCCATAGCTTTAATGCCAGCTCTTCTGAGCAAGATCACATACATCAATAAATAAAATTAGTAATAATAATTAGAGCAGCCCCAACAAACCCAGCTGCCACCAGTTTGCCTTCTGTGTTCTCCACTGTGCCCTTGTCAGCAAGGGGTGCTGCTGCTTGAGTAATGCAGAAGAAGCAGAAGAAGCGCCGTCTCCCTCCACTTCTCAGTGGGGATCTGCTGGAAGAGATCTTCGGTTCCCCAGATGCCAGTCTGGGCAGAGTCCTCCAAGGCACCTGTGGGCTCCCACCCTGCTTCATGCCCAGCATCACAAGGTCTCAGCTGCTCCCTTCCCCATCCGCTAGCCCCATTGCCCTTGTCTGAGGTGTTCCTCAGTGCACAGCCGAGGTGTTCCCCATGCAGACGCACACATGGGCATCACACACCTCATGCCCGAGGGATGCCTGAAGGCAACCAGCTCTAGCACTGCTTGTGGGGTTCCTCCAGGGTGACGTAAGGCACCACGATAGGCCAAGAGTCGCTGGGCCAATATCCTAGCTTTGGCTTGAATGATGGCATCTCATAGTTGACGTGAAAGTAGATGACCAATGGGCAGCAGTATAGGAGGGACATGGCTATCAGCACATGCCTGGCAAGGAAACCAAAAAAACATGTATTGGACAGCGGTAACTCCATCTGCTCCTCCTGTGCCTTGTAGCAGTGTGCGGCTGGCATTGCCACCGCCAGCCTAGAGCCAATGGGTACAGCAATGGCAGGCAAAGGTCCCAATCCCTTGATGCACAAGGGCTGCAGGGAGTGCAGGTCCTGCAGGTTTGTGCCTGTGGGGAAATCCTAGAAGAGCTCTGTGAGCTGGGGCTGGGACAATTCCTTGCGCAGAGGGGATGGGGTGATATAGAGGACTTAAGCCCCAAACAAAACCACCCATTCCACCTCGCCTGGCCTAGCCTAGCAGCACTGGGTATCTCTCCCAGTCATACCAGTGATTTGTGAGGACGAATCTGAGAACACGCACTGAGTGCGGCACTTACAGCCACACTTGGCCAGGCACTGAAATGTTTTGCCCAAGCAAATCGCTGTCTTTCAATTTGGCTATTAAAATAACTCAAAGAACATTTTGCTTCATGCAGCTTCCTGGAAGCAGATGCAGCCCTTTGAAAGCAAACTGCTTACCTGGAGGGACTTTTAGAACAATTTCACTTGCAAAACACTGTTTGGTTGGTGTGGAGGAGGTAAGGGATATTAAAAAGTGATTAGGACCAAATCCTTGGGCCGGGGCCAGTGAGGAGCAGCATCAATAGCAACAGAGGAAAGGGGGAGAGGGTTGAGCAGAGACGTGGCTGCTCCCTGGTTGAGTATCACATCCCTGATGCCATCTCTCCTTAGCTGCAGCCCTTCAGCCCCTGAAATGTCTGAGCTGGGGTTCCTGCCTCTGCGCTGGAGCCCTTACCAGAAGCTGTGGAGGTAGGGGAAGTTGATCGCCTGCCAGAGCCCACAGAGCCACCTGTCGCTTATCCAGCTGCTGATGGCCAGTACCCAGCACACGACCATGCCTGCGGCCGTCCGGTGAACCCTTTTGTCATCACACCTGGAAGACACAGCGAGGGAGAGGGAGCGGAGTATCGTGTTGGAAGGAAAGAGAGTTTTAAAGAGGGCTGGTTCCTGTCTGCAAGTGCCAATGCAACAGAGCAAAACCTAGTGAGTTTCTGCTGGAGAGTATTCATCAGACCATGAGAACTGGAGAAGTGTGGCTCTGTAGAGGGGGTTTCTGACTCTCTGTGGGTGAGGATGACGCTAGGAGATGCCAGGGCACTCCTGTGTTTCTCCCCAGATCTGGGTGCTTCTCCCATCCCCACACTGGTTCCCAAATCCCCCGCAAAGGGGAAAGAGCTGCAGCGATGGCAGCTGGGCAGGAGAAGAGGTACTTGTCCCATGGATTGTCCCCATTCTGCATGGCACCTGGGCCAGATGCCCTTCTTGTACCCCACTGCCCACAGTCCTGCCTGTGCCTCTTCCTGGGTCCCTCCCAGGCTGCCCCAGTTCTTTGCAGAGCTGATAGTCCAACATGTGGCTGAAGAAGTCTCGGGCTCCATTCACTGTTGTGCACAGAGTCACTGCCACATGCGAGCCTGCCAGAAGTGTGCAATGGACCTGCAGATAACCCCTCTCAGCCCACTCCTTACTTTTTCAGCTCACACCATGTCAGGTACAGTAGGTGGAAGGCGATGCAGTTGAGCACGTAGGCATTGAATGCTGGTTTGATGAAGGACATCAAGGTACTGATCACAGTGGTGGTACCGCTCAACCAGAAGAAATGTTTCCTAAAAGGAGTTGGGAGTGAATGTCAGTGTCCCCAGGGTTCACAGTATGGAAGGATAAGGATGGGAGAGGTCCTGTGCATTGCCTGAGAGAGGAAACCCTTCTCCACCACCTCCAATCCGTTTGCACGTGGCTGAGCTCGGCCTCTGTGGTAGTCCTGGCAGGAAGGCTGGGGTATCTGTTTGTATCTGTGCTTTGCCAAAAGCCCCCCAGTTAGTCCACGACAGAGTGGGGAACACAGGTAACTTGTGCACTTTCGTGGTCAGGCCAGAGATGAGAATTGAGAGGCAAAGGCATCGGGAGCTTTGCACAGGGAAGGGCTGCAAAGCAGGAGTCCCAGCAGTGGCCAGGAGCGGCTTGAGCCATGCAAACATGCAGATTTGGGCTGACTGAACAACAATAGGGTTCAGAGGAGCCTTTCACATGCAAATCCCTTCCCAAGTCTCTTCCCCTCTCCCCCAACCAAGTCTCCACAGTGAACTCCTGGTGACCTCCTCTTTGGCATGGGAAGAGCAGGCTTGGAGCAGGCCTTTGCAAGGCTTCTAACTGGGCAGGCTCAGAGGGCTCCAGCAAGCTTGCCAGGATGGGACCATCCTTTGAGCAAAGCCCTGCTGGGTTCCTGTTTCTGCTGATCCATGCTCACCCAGTATCCCCATCCTTTCTGCTGAGCTCCTCTAGCCCAGCCAGCCCTCCTGCAAACCACCTTTGAAATGTGTGGTGTTAATTTGGACCAGCTTGTCCTATGGGAAACCCCATCACCCTTCAGGGAAAGATCTCTGTGGATGGCAGGGGATGCTATGACAGTTTGACAGCATGGGTAATTGAATGTCAGAGCTCAGGAACATTTAATTTCCTAATTAATTTTTAAATTCTCCATGCAAAGTTTCCTCTGCAGCTTTGCAAAGGCAAGCGGCTCCAGTCGACAGGAGCCCAGCACAGCCTTTCCCCATGGGAGGGTTTCTTACTCTTCCTCTGTCAGCACATCCACCACTGGGTGATGGAGGGTCTGGTCCTAAAGCAAACTGCAGTAACCTCAACGCTGACCCCTTGCAGGGGAGCTGGCTGTGGGCTGGGATCTGTGGGTCACATGCATCAATATCAATGACACAACCCTCTCCTCGGAGCCTGCAACCCTATGTCCCTGTGAGTCATACCTGCTCTTGATGCACCTGGGGAAGTAAACCCTTGGGTACCAAAAGGAATATGCCACAGCCAGCGTCCAGAGAATGGAAAGCTCATCCAAGAGTTGTCCCACATAGCTCAGGGTCATGTGGAAGTACATGGAGAAGATACCTGCAAGGACCAAGGACAGCTTGTGTCAGAAAAGCTCCATCCTTGCACAAACTCGTCTGGCCTGGGAAGTTCTTGGGGGCTGTTCCTAAAGACACAAAGACACACCGTTCCCAAAGGGCAGGGAATGGACCTTGGCATTAGTGGAGACTTGAGTGAGTCAGTCCGCACGGCTCCACAGGGATTTACTGGAAGCTGTGCATCCACAGCCAGCAGGAACCATGAGCTGCAGGGCTTCAAAGAGGCATGGCTGTTTGGTTTCCCACCCCAGCTTGCCCCTGTGCTTTGGCCACTAAGAACAAGCCTCCAAAGCCAAAGGTATTGTGAATGAACAGTTGGGTACTCTGGCAACCTGTCTGGTCTTCTCACAACCTCGGCACCCACCTACGCAGAAGAGCAGGCCAGAGAAGAAATACAAGGGCAAGGCGCGCTGCTTACGGTACTGCCGGTTCAGGTAGAGCAGGGCAGGAGAAAGGACAAAGAAGCTTACATTGCTGATCTGAAAAACAAGAGGCACTTTCAGTTTATTGCATGATCTTGAGCAAGTCCCATCCCACCATGTGCCTCAGTATCTCCATGTGCAAAGAGGATACTGAACTCTAGTGGAAAGCACCGCGTGGAGGCAGGTATTACTCTTGGCACAGGGAGAGGGCAGAGGCGTTTCTCGAAAAGCAAGGCTGGAACTGGTAAGACGGCTATTGCTGTGACAGCCATGGCTGCAGACATCTGTGCTCTCTCTGCAGGCACCTCTGGGGCCAGCAAGCCCAGGATAAGCTGATGCACCTCTTTTGGGTGGTGGTTTAACTTCAGCTGCTCAGTGCCTTCAAGCAAGCTGCCAAAGCTCTTCTGTTTGCAGTCATCTCCCTCTCCTGTGAATCCGGACCTGCCAAAAACTCCCTGGATGGCTTCTGCCCCTTTCAGCCAGCAGGCAGCCCCCTGCGAGGGGCTGGGTGGGTGTGAGGAGCTAGACCTCCACAGCAAGCCACAGTCAGGGAAACCATCCTTAACTGGGAGCGGGTGTGGTGGAGAGCAGCAGGACAACTGGGACGTTGGTAGGTGGGAACAGGGCTGAGCTGACATCCTGCAGTGTCATGTGTGAAGGCACCTCGCCTGGAGGGGGGAGGTATTCTGGACACTAGTAATTACATGAAGTCATAAACCTTCCTTTAAACATACCTAGCAAATGAATGCAGCAAAATTATTCTGCCCTGATTTCCAACTCTGCAAAATTGCTTCACTGACAGACTTTGATTTGTCTGGGGAGGAGGGGATGATGCTGGGGCTCAGCTTGTTGCTGCTGCCTGGGCTGGTTGAAGGTGCCAGTACTTTGGGGAACAGCAGATGCTGATGGGTAAAATGTGGGAGCTGGGGAGGAGCAGCGAGTGCCCAAAGCCTGGACCTGTCTGCTGGATCAGGCCCACTCCACCCTGCAGCTACAGGGGAGTGAAGTTTGAAATAATCCTTACCTTCTACGGGTTCTTACCCCGGCTTTTTCGCCTGATTTTGCAAACTCACTAAAGGGATATCATGGGGAAGCATAGCCTCCTCAGGGAAATATCTTTCTTGCTCATGAAAGGTTGGGACCATGGTGTTTTACCTGCCAGACAGCTCTTTGGGGCTTTGGAAGAGCAGGGCAGAGCCATCTGCTAAAATGCCATTTGGCAAGCCACCAGGGTGACTTTTATCTCACCCTGACAGACCTTTTCCTTTCATCTTCCAGCTAGGTGCTGAACCAGACCCCAAGCCTGGAATCTGACCTCCACAGCTGGAGTCTCACCCCTCAGCGGCCCTTACATGCACCAGGTAAACTGCAAAATCGATGCTTGGCTTGTGATGTCCAGTGGGATCTAAGTTTATGGTAACAGGGCTACAAATCACAGGGATGTTGTCATATATATGAAACACACCCTCTCGTATTCCAGAGGGAAACACAATTCACGCTTTCATGTAAGGTCTCTATTCCCTTTAACACCTGGAGATTAATCTTGAATTTCACTAAGGCTTTCATGAAATAAGTTGATGCTTCCATTAACAGCAATCCTCAGGCCAAGTGTCTTGGTTTTCCATAGGTGCTTAGAGCCAAATCCAGGCCTGTTCCCGTTCCAGCTATGAAAAGAGAAGTGCTGGTCCCACTCACACACTTGAGGTAAAACTGTTCAGAAATGATTGAGAAACCAAACTGTGTGTTAAAGTAACAACTGTGTTGCAAACATTTCTTTTCCTGTGAAATGGTTAAAGAGGCTGTTGGAAGACAAGGAGGGATAGCGAGAAGAGAGCAAATGCTTGCAGAAAAGGCAACAGTTTGCAAGTGCCAGCATGCATGCTGAAGTGAGGACTTTGAGATTGCGTATACAGAGGTCTGAATCCCTGCTGCAGCGGGCATTGCAACAGTGCCATTAATGACATGATAGCAACATTATCACTTCATTAATTCAGTAGGAGATGTGCAAGATCAGATATCAGAGGGGAGTCATAATCAAGGGAATCATGCCAATAGGGTCGAAGAGGTAGATTGATTCCTTGCCGGGCAGCCAAACTCAGAACTTAGGAGACAGCTGCTATAAAACCGCATCTGTGCAGGACACAGGGTCTTCATCGCTCATCAGATCCAAGCCCTGATGTGTAAGTGCTGTCTTATATCTTCCCTTTAGGATGTGGCAAGCTCTATCTCAAACATGGCTAGGAAGGTTTCGCTCCCAGTACTCCCATCAGGAAGTTTTCCCAGAGTCTTCGCTCATGCTGAGTTCCCCCAGCACGGCTTCTACTTATACCTAGCTGGGTCATACTGGCCAGGAGGCACCAGCTCCCTCTGCCGAGGATGCCAGGGAGATAAGAGAGTGGTGATGGAGCCAAGGTGTGATTTGACCTGTGAGAGTGACTTAGCCTTGTGGTTTTCCACTGTGTGAGCTCACAGTGATGTCCCACTTCCTAACAAGTGTGAGTTATTTCTCCAGGTGCATAATTCAAGCCCGCCTATAGTGGCATTTGCTTCTTTCACTAGGAGAAAAGCGAGACTGGGTTCAGCAACATGGCTTTAATCCTGGCGCATTAACAGGATCATTGGAAAGTCCCCAGGGCTTGTGCAGCCCGGCACTTTGCAACCGAAGATGGAGAGAGAGACCTGCAGAGAACCTATTTGCATCTCTATCCACGACAGGGTGAGAACAAGCCGCCGGTAGGGACTGGGACAAGAGATGCTGGTTTGCAGAGCTCTGCCTGGCTCTCTGAGCATGGCAACAGCACAACAGCAGCCAAGGCATGTGCTGGTCCTTACTCAAGACAGACATTTTCTGCAGTGAAAGGAGATTTCTCAAGACTCATTGGAGTGCATTCATTCACTTAAAGGCCAGCGAACCAGCTTTAGCTGACAGAAGAGCCCACAGGGCCAAAGACAGAAGTGAATATCTCAGAGGCTCTCCAGACCTGTATAGCAAGTTCCTAATAGCCAGACCTGTGTAGCAGAAGATGAGGCTGCGTGTCCTGACATCGCAATGTCACAGCAGTGCTTTGGGGCAGGAAACAGCTGTTTGTCTAGTGTTTGCAGAGTGCCGGGCAAGGAGCTGCTGTGCTCCTGCACAGGACTTTCTGGGCACGTGAGAGAGCGGTGTGTCTGCGATGCCATGGGGTTACTGAGCCTGTGCGGAAAGCAGGGGTGTATGCCACAGCTCTGACACATTCTGAAAGTGAGTGCTTCTCTGGGTATAGCTAGGTAATTTGCACCTGCAGTTGAGCTTATCTCCACCAATCGATGAAGCATCCGCGAGCTCTGGATATACAGCAGTTGCAGAGCTTCTGCTGCTTTGCCAGAGAGAGAGAGGTGAGGATTTGGGTGTCATTACCAGCATCCTGGATCAGTCATTTCAGGAAAGAAATGAGGGTAGAAAGACAAGTCCCTGACTGATGACCCTCATGTAGCACAATACTGTTCTCCTACGAACAGGGGAAGACAATAAATTTCTGGGTCACTGAGTCACTATAAATAGTTAATGCTTTGTTGCTGAACTGCATCCAATCACGAGCCACCATGTATTATTAGGTACTTAAAGATACTGTTTACATTCTTTGCTCATATCCTTGGTGCTTATTTCTAACAAAAAGCATCCCACCCAAGCGGACCTGAGTGAGAGTGTGGCTGCCACAGAGCAATTCTCAGCAGTACATTGCTGCTGCTGGCACAAAACTACCCTGCTTCAGCCCCAGGCAGTGTTGGGAAGATGTTGAAGGGGATGCTCCATTAGGAAACCCTGCTGATTTGGTGCTACAGAAGTCTTGGTAGGAGCTGGCTGGATTCCCAGCTAGTCTAAAACTCTGGCAAACTGTCGCTGAAGTCAATATTGATATAATTATCTCAAGGAAGGACAGTGAGATAAGGCCGATAAAGCTTGCCGCAGGGAGGAAGCAATCTGAATATGGGGAAAAAGTGAATGGAGGAGAGAAAAAAAGGATATCCAGGCTGTTAGGATCACATATGAGATAGTGCCTTGAGCCCCAGCTGGATCTGCAACTTGCTGCCAGCTGTCAGGGATAGCTAGAGATCTCAGCTTGGTCTGATTTCTACAGTCCCCCCTTTAGGGCACAGCACAAGGAGCCTGATCCTGCGAGAGAGCCCAGAGCATGGAGAGGGCTTCCCTGGTGAGAGCCAGGCAATGCCAGCCAGTGCATGCAGACTGATGAAGGGGTGATGCCCATGGAAGTGATGCTCTTGCCTGCTTTTGGTTACAAGGTCTGGCCCTGAGCGTGGTGCAGCCTTTGAGGCTGTTGTCAGATGCTCAGACAGCAGCAGTTTTTAGGAGGGTTTGCTCTTTTGTCTCCCCTTGTTTGGACAGGAGTTCACATGCCAGCCCTGATGCAGGCAGCTGTCAAGGCAGGTTTAGATCTCTTCTGCTTTCTCTAAATGAGAATCACATCTAAAGACAGAAACTGTGGAAGTGGTACGGTCTGCCTGCATGGGCACTGTGCTGAGCTCCGTGGACTGGTAAAAGTGAGCCTGGCAAGAAGAACATCAGTCCAGGGGCCAAAAAAAGCTCTTTTTCTGCTGGCAAAGAGGTTCCTTGTGTTCACATATAGAAAGGAACACAGGCTAGTTTAATCACTGGAAAAAATCCTGCAGGGTTTGCTCTGCCCACGTCTCTCTGTGTTCCTCAGTATCACACTAGTTTGCATCTGTGTGGAAACATGCGTTGGAGAAGTTTTCCTCTCCTGGAGGAAAGCTATGTCTCAGTCCTACCTGGTGCAAATTCATTCAGACAAGCCCAGTGCCTCGAAGGTGGTGTAGTATGGAAACATGGGAGATGGCTGTGGCTAGTAGAGACCCCAGTCCAGAGCTAGGCACCTGGGTAAGGTAAGATTTTCAGGAATAGCTATGTAATTTAGAAACCTGTGCCACAAAGTGATGTAGGCAGCTAAGAGTTAATTCTTTACAGGAATTGGAGGGCTTTGGGTCCTAAGAAAGACAGTTAGGCATCTGGCCACACCAACTGGTATCTAGCAGTGTGCTGCAGAGAAGTTAGACATGTAAGTGCTTTCCGAGAGCTCCTGAGATACTTCTTGGTGTGTTAAGGATCCTGACCCACTTTGACAGTCTGGGTATAAATCAGGATCCTTGTGAAAATGGGTTCTGAGCTCCAAAGACACATTTGAAAAATGCTGCCTATGTACTAAACTAGGAGGTGAGGCAAATTTATCTCCCAGAATGAATTCAGATTAAAAACATAGCTTTCAGACTTCTTGCTCTTTGTGGAAATCAGCCCCTCTCCAGCGTTGCCAGTGACACTCCAAAACACAGAGGCATTTGAAATGCCAATGTGAGAATAAGTGATTTCTGTACCTCTTTGCTAGTTATGCCTTGCTCTGCAGCTCTGAGCCCATCCGACAGGGATGCAGTGCCAGTAAACAGGCAACAGCACAACACATTCAGGTGGATGCGAGAGGGAAGCAGGATTTGTTCTCGACTGGCAGATCTTTATTTGTTAACTGTCT
>VZTL01010517.1:0-24184 GCA_013400535.1 Scopus umbretta
CTTTCTGCAGATTTGTAACCACTAGGCTGTGTTTTGTATAAAATGTGGCCCATTTTGTTCTAGAGTGACCTCAAGCACCATGCTGAGGAGCTGGTTCAAAGCTTTGCTAAACACTTCCCCAGCCCTTAGATTTTCTTTTACAGTCTTCTAGTCAGGTCTTAACTGAGCTTAGTCCTAGTTACAAGATCTGAGAAGATCACATCTTCCAATGATATGACTCTAGGCATGAAACAAGTGTACTGATACGTAAGTCACACTCAGAACTACTCTCATGCATCACAGGTTGAGATTCTGTCCTGTTCCTTTCAATAGCACCTTAGAACTGCTGCTACACCAGAGGAATGTAGTAAGATGCTGTGTTAGCAAGAGTATGGGAAAAGGGTTGCAATTTGCTGTACAGATGTATGCATGCCCCTGTCTTGGGAGAAACAAGGGCTAAAATGCAGTATCCAAAAGGCAATTGGATTGTGCTTTTGTCATTCTAACACAGAAACAACTCTGACCTTCCTGCTGTCTAATACAACACTGACTGTAAATACAAGGATTTGCTCTCTGCTTACACCTGTGCAAATAGGGTGTAAATTCCTAATGTAGTACAGTAATGTTTTGCCTTCATTTTACGCTTTGCAGGCAGAAGAATACCTGTGAAAAGTACCCTTGTGCTTTTGAACTTTGGGGTGAAGTTGATCCAGTTTGGCACTCTTTTTTCGGCATGAATATGTAGTCTAGCTCTCTGCTGTAAGGCATTTTCACCTAAACCTATGTTGTTCTTTGAAGGTATTACATCTAACATTCTTAAAATCCTTCAGTGATGGTGACTTGATAGCCTCCCTAGGAAAGCTAGTCTGATGCTACACTGCTGTTACAGTTTTTAATGATCAACCTTATGTTTGTGGTAATTTCGGTCTATTACAACTCATCCTGCCCACCATCTGTGGGAGAGCAAATTCATCCATTTCTCTCTGAAGCTGTTCTTTCTGCATTTCAGGACTCAGCATAGTTGCCCTCCGTGTTATCTTCACCACATCAAGCAATGCTAGTTTTTGCAGTCTTTATGCTGTCTTTTCTTGTCAATCTCCTTTTGTCTCCCAGTTGGTCTGTATCTCTTTTAAATAGCTATTGCTCCAGTGGAGGCCTTAACAATAGTTTGGAAATGTTATTTCATATGATATGCAGATTATGCTCTTGTTTGTACATGATGATCTGTGCCCCTTTTTCTTTCTTCTTTTTTTTGAGAGATGCTATGGTGCTGCCAACAATGTTCAGCTTGTGATCCTTTCTTACAGAACTGCTACCCAAGCTTGTTCTGTACTAGTACAGTTGATTGCTGCTGCCTGAGCTCTGCACTGTTTGTAGATTTGGTGGGTGTCCTCCTTAATCTGCCATCTAGGCCCCAGTGAGAACATTAAATCATCCCTATGGAACCTCACTAGGCCCATCTTTTCATTTTGACAGTGAATGATTTTCCAACCAATTCTGCCATGCCTGACCCTTAGAGTACTTTTGTCTGGCCCACATTTCCTTATCTTCTTTTTCAAAGTATCATGTCAGTGTCAAAAACCTTACTGAAGTCAAGATAGATGGCATTTTATCTTTTTCCCCTAAAGCCATTCCCCTGTCATAGAATAAGTTAGACTGGTTTGACATGGTGTCTTTATGACAAATCCATGTTGGCTATTATTCATCTTCTGTTTTCTTCTAGGTATTTAGGTAATTTTTTTTATTTGTTGCAACATTTTTCCAGGAATTTATTTTAGCTCTGTTATTTCTTGACTCTTTTCCTTTCCTTCCCCCCCTCCCCCCCTTCTTTTAAGATACAGGCGTTCTTGCCCTTTTGTAGTTTTCTGGAGCCTCACCCTTCCTTTTGGGGGTCTCGGTGCTCAGAAACATCTTCAGCCAATTCTCTAAATATCCTGCGATTTTCATTAAGCCCAGCTGATCTGAAAATATGTGAATTATACTACTACTCTGTACTGCAGCCTCAGTCTTGTGTTCAGGACTTTGTCGTGCTAAGTGCTGGACACAAGTAATAAAGATAGTTCTTTCACTGAAGACCTGATTAGCTGTACATACAGATAAGCGAGACTAAGCAGAAGCCTCTGGCCAGACAGAAGGCAGGTTAAACAATGAAACATTCTTCATTAGCTTAAAAGATAAAAGTGCCGTCTTGCAAATGGTCTGGCTGTTATCAAACGTTTTGCAGGCATTCCAGCAGGGGGGATTTTAAAGCAGGAGTCAAAAGAGGACAGTGTTGTAGCTGGCCTGCCTTTTGCACAGATCTTCTCTAAAGCAATAGAAGAGGCAGGTATAAAGACCAGACAAAGGAGTGGGTGTTAAGAACAAATGGTGAAGAAGAGATCACCTGGACTGCTAGGCTGGCCACTGTGTGCAGAGCTGGAAGCACAAGTCATGGGCCGAGTAAAAGTTATTAAAACAAGTGGGGAACATAAGGACAGGCCTCCTGCCATATGCTGTCTGCTGGCAGCTGGGGTCCACTGGTGTGTTTTGGTGGTGTGTGTCACTGGCAGGTGCTTTTACCCAGCATCTCTGCCCTGGAGCCCACTCAGATGACTGCCCATCATGGTGCTGTAGCCCTGGGGAGGTGGTGTGAGCGCAGCTGAGCCACGATTTGAGTGAAACCTTATTTTGCCTTCTGTTTTCTCCCTCATTTGGCATAGGGTTAAGCTGGACAGGTTTGCGTGAAGGGGTTAGTGTGGTTCAATTCGGACTGGGCACATTTACACTCTGATCTGCTCAGCTGCAACTGCTGTCAGCCCATCAGCCCAGGGGCCAGGTGGATGTTTGACACTGACAGGAGGGCTGCAAACTTCTGCCTTGAATGACTAATGTTGTGGTGTCCGGGGCAGGGAAATGGGGTGCATGTCCTGGTGGAAGGATGAACAGAGCAGGGAAGAAAGAGGAGGCTGTGAGAGGTCATTGCCCAAAAGTGTTTTTCACTCAGAGGCTTTGGAGAGCTCTGTGTCCTGGGCAGGGGCTAAGGTGCTTAACAGTTCAGAGGTATCATTCCTGGCTGCTAGAACAGCTGAATTCAAATTGGCCCAAAGTGGCTGCAGACTAACTGTCCCAGCCTTTTTCTCCTGATACATCTGAGGCTGTTCTTGGAAATGATTATTTTAATGGTTGATTAATGAGTTGTGAGCCACAGGAGGTAATTAGTCTGCTAATCACCAGGTTCAGCAACCTCACCAGCCACTCAGATTGCTCTCAATGGCAGCCCTTTTACCTCCATAATGCTAAACTGGCATTAAAGAGGACTGCTAATGCTGTGATGCTCCAGTTGAGCTCAGCCTTGCCAAATAACATTAAGCTATACATATTCTCCTTCACACCATGGGGCTCTTCAGTGTAGAGATTGTTTCTGCATTGGGCAGCTTCATTAATTCAGTCATTGCATCTTGCTGTATAATGAGAAAGAAAAGTACACTGGCTGAAGGTTTCATCCTACTGCCCAGAAGGTTTAAATAACTAACATAAAAATAAAGAATAAAGCCCTCTAGCCCACGTGTTGTGCAGGGCCCCAGCCGAGCCAGTTGGCTGTATTTGCCAGACTGCCGCTGAACTATGCTGCAGGTGTTCTCTGTCACAGCGACACATGTTTGAACCAGGCGCCCTGTGAAATCCGAAAAAGTGCACTTCCTCTGCTTTGTCAGCACGGCTCCCTTTGCCTGCAAGGTTTTTCAAAAGCATGAGGGAAATGACTCACCCAGCAGAATGTGGGAATTATCCTGTTTAGCTGCTCTGCTTTATCCTGTCAGAAACGCACGATGAAAAATTCTAGTCACAAGAGACCAAAGGGGCTCCCACATAACTGACAGACACCAACTGTTTGAGAGCACTCAGATCCTGTTATCGAGAGGAGCCTGACCCCTGTGCTGCACCTCCATTTATCATCATTTTAATCCAATTGGAAGTCTTTTCAAAAGTCTCCATGTTCTTTCATCTTTTTCCCACTTTCTCTTACCCCAAATGTTCTCTTCTTTTCTCCTTTTTTTGTTTACTTTTAAACTCCCTGTCCTCCCAAATATTTTTTGTTCTTTTAACTTGGAAAAGGATAAATTTTTAGACACGATTCCAGGCCAAAACCTCTCTTTTAAAGCACTATGAAGAGAAGATTACTTCACCAAAATCAATGGAGTTAGTCCAGATTTAGCTGTCGAACTGGGCAGAATTCAGCTGGCTAAGTCACTTTTCTTTTTTTCCATTTTAATCTTCAAAGTGATCCTGAAAGGTGCCAGACAGCAACTGAAAAGAGTTTACTCATACAAGCTAAGGCCCAAATTTCTCCATCTCCTGTTTGTCGTTAAGGTAGTAAGTGTTACTCTGCCAGGTATTTTATACTCAGAGTGAGAGATGATTCTTACCCATGAGATCTAAACCTTTCTTCATGAAGGCATTTAAATGCTTGAGTGCTTTTTAAGCACTCAGGGAGACTACTTGTGTGTTTAAGTTCCATATCTGCCTAAATGCATTCTGAATCAGTGTCCAAAAAAGTCAGGGAAAAAATACTATTGTCATTCCTGTTTTATGGGAAGAAGATCATTCTGAATGATTCTGTCCCTTGAAAATAGAATCTTGCTGTTGATATGCTGACACAGTTCTCCTGACTGTATCACCTGTGGAACCTTAGTCAGGATCTGGCTGTGATGACATGTTAGGCTGTGCCTGTGGAATAGATGTTATTTTTGAGTCCCCATTCAGCACAGAGAGAGGAACTGGGGACTGTGGAAGGTGTGAGGGGTCACTCTCCCTTCTGCTGCCCAGCTAGTAGGTGATGCTTACATGGTTATCCTGTGCCTTGGAGCCAGAAAGACCTCTAGGACAGCTCTGGGTGCAGCTGTGTGATGTTGAGGAAGAACTGCTGACACCTGCACTCAGAGCAAGAGGCTTGAGGGACTGCAGCACAAGTGCCTGCTAAGTGGGAACTCCTGGGGTACAGATAGGCCCCTGGACTATGGGGCTGAGGTATTGCCTAGTTCTGTGAATGCTCTGAAGTAGTTATAATGCAGCATATAAGCTGGAGAAATAGGGAGAAGGCTGGAGCTTTCAAATTATTTTTTATTTTCATTAGGGAAAAAAAATCAGATGATGAAATCGCAAACAGAAAGAGCAAGCTTAAGCTCAGAAATTGTGTACTTTGCCTCAAATCTGGCCTGAACTAGCTAACCAATGCAAAGGGCTACATGAAACATCTTGGTTTTCACGGTGCCCAACACTAGTCACGCTTTGTCCTTGTATGTACTCTGATGTTATCAGGACCCATCAGTGTTTGTGCAGTGTTACTGGAAAGCCGTTGACAATGAAGTCATGCCCTCTGAAAACAAAACAAAGACCAAATAGTTTTACCATGTTTTTGTGTCACTATGTTTTATGCATTTTATCTGAATGATAACTGCTACTTCCAACCAAAAAAAAAAAAAAANTAAGAACATAAATTGTGGAAAGAACTGTGTTTTTGTGATGATGGAAGAATTACAAGTGTTTCACAGCTTAACCAAACCATCCTTGAACCATTCTGACCTTCAGATTTTCAAAACTGGTTTTGGAGAATCCTCTCTTCCTCTCTTCCTCTCTTCCTCTCTTCCTCTCTTCCTCTCTTCCTCTCTTCCTCTCTTCCTCTCTTCCTCTCTTCCTCTCTNGGGAACTCCTGGGGTACAGATAGGCCCCTGGACTATGGGGCTGAGGTATTGCCTAGTTCTGTGAATGCTCTGAAGTAGTTATAATGCAGCATATAAGCTGGAGAAATAGGGAGAAGGCTGGAGCTTTCAAATTATTTTTTATTTTCATTAGGGAAAAAAAATCAGATGATGAAATCGCAAACAGAAAGAGCAAGCTTAAGCTCAGAAATTGTGTACTTTGCCTCAAATCTGGCCTGAACTAGCTAACCAATGCAAAGGGCTACATGAAACATCTTGGTTTTCACGGTGCCCAACACTAGTCACGCTTTGTCCTTGTATGTACTCTGATGTTATCAGGACCCATCAGTGTTTGTGCAGTGTTACTGGAAAGCCGTTGACAATGAAGTCATGCCCTCTGAAAACAAAACAAAGACCAAATAGTTTTACCATGTTTTTGTGTCACTATGTTTTATGCATTTTATCTGAATGATAACTGCTACTTCCAACCAAAAAAAAAAAAAAAAGAAAAAAAGAAAACAGTAGTCAATAAAAGGTAAGCTGAGGCTTTTAGGAAGGGCTGAGGTCTAATTCTGGCTGTGTCGTGGCGTCACGTTGCCCCTGAAGGAGCACTGAAGCTGAGCTGCTTGGCTAGCTCTGGCTTTTCCTAAGCATTCCTGCCTCTCCCTCACCCTTTGGTGCAGGTGAGGGTGGCTGCATTGAGGATCTGTGATGCCTCAGCTATTTGCACTTGCTGGCAGCTCCTTTTGCTCTGTGGGTGCATGGTGTGGTTTGGAGTGTCAAGGCACAGGACCCTTGTCTGTGGATGAAAGTGCAGGAGAGCCAGAGGAAGTGCAGAGGTCCTGGGGCTCACTGGGAAGGAATTGCATAGGATCAGCTGTGCCATATTTAAATAAGTAATTATTTAATAAATAATAATTANCACATTTTCTTAACTACTGGGTAGAATTGAGAAAATTCTAAGAAAAATATTTGAACCTTCACAAGTTCAGTTCAGATTGACCCTAAAATCTTGGTGAAAGCCTGGGAAGGACAGAAGAAGGGAACTTTCTCCTTTGATCTAGAATGTGATTCACGTGAACCAATTGCAGCAACATTTTTGGGTTTCCGGTGCTATCTAGTTCCGGGTTTCCAGTCATTGTTTGTCAGCCCTGTCATGTACAATAAACAGACATGAAGTTATTCAGATTCCCTATAAACTTGGGTGGAAAACTTTACGTCATTCTCTCAGTTCAGTGTTTGCATTGGGAAAGAAAAGATGGTGTCAAAAATATGGCTGAAACACCAAGTACCAACACCAAGTAGTAAACAATGTTGGTGCAAATTGCTAAACGGAGACTGATGGGAGGAAAAGGAATTTCACCACCACTCCCACTCATGATTATGAGAAGACTGAACTTTTCCTTTCTGGTTCCCCTCTTTATCTTTTCCTGGCTGAAACAAAGCTAATCTAAGTATTTTTTGATGTTCAAGATGTTGAAAAATCAAAAATGTAGGTCCAACTATCCATTATGCATGAAAAGATACTGCAAGTTTTCCAAAGCCATCTGTAGGGGGAGGTATATCTCTGCTAAGCTAGAGCATCCTTACATTCCTCCTTATGTCTCTGATCTCTTGTGTTCAGGTCAGGGTCTAGTCCTATCTATTTACTTATTTATTTCACAATTTACACCATATAGCTACATTAAAATTCTATCATGAGTCAATATGTAACAGGTGAAAAAAGTCTTAAATCTGTAACAAGGAATATCTCCATTCATCCCATTTTTTCAGGAAAAAACATAGAGTGCATAAATAGATTATACACTGTCTTAAAAGCATTGCAAACATAGTTGTGGATTTGTATGGTAAAAATTTCACCTTACGGGGACATTACAATTGTCACTTACATGAGGATATTAGTATGTAATAAAAAGGGAAAGCTTGAATTATTTATTCTAGCAGAGTTTAAAATATTTCCATGCAAACTTTTCTGAATGGATAAAACTGAGAATATATTGTCCTTTAAAGTAACGTTAATAGAAATGTATAATTTAGAAGCCCTAAACCCACAAAAATAATGAAAAGTGCCAGGTATCACACGAAACTTAATATTGATCTGACTTTGGAAAGTGGTTGGGTAAAGCTGGAGTCTTGCTCAAGAGATCTGTTCACTGTTTGCATTTGCTGCCTTTTCTGACAAAAATACCTTGTACTGCTTGATGTTCCCATTAGCACTAAAGCATCGGAACAGCCAGGGAAGAGAATTGCCTCCAATTCCTTCCTCTGTGTGACAAGCAGAGTATGCTTGGTAGTTCATTGTCATTTTAGCACCTGTGCAAACCTACTTCATAAACTGAAGGCAGTGCAGCTCCCCGTGCTTTACTGGGCTGTCACCAGGGCTGTAGGGCTTTTCTTGCTTGCCTGGATGCTAAACAGAACTGAAGGAATCCAGCATGACTCGCTGATCCCAGGCTCAGTTTGCAGTGCTGGTAGTTGTGAGAAAATCCGTACAGTAACTGCTCTACGCAGAAACTGAACAGGTCTCAGCCAAAAATAAGCCTGCAGCCCCATGCTGTAACTTAACAAACACTTCTACAGCTTCCCTTTCTGGGCACATTACGGCTTTTAGAAAGCTTCTTGGGAGACAGAAGGGAATAATTCTCAAGAAATAATTCATTTAACAATTCTCTTTTTTTCCTAGTCACATATAGTTGTGAAATTCTCACACTGATTCATTATTTGAAATTATTTGCCAGTGAGTTCATGGAAAAATACTAAGGTTTCAGATCATGTCAGTTGGAAATATTAGAATTAACTGTGCCTTCACACTGTGAAGCATGTAACTATCTGATATAAGTTGAATTGCATAACTTGAGCTATACAAATAATAATGTGTTTAATAATGTGCAAATGTTGAAGTACGGAACATTTTATTTGGGCAGTCTATGTCAGTTCTGTAAGTCACCTAATCAAACCTGGGAATCATAATCACATACCTTTGGTGACTAGCAAGTTATGATTTGAATTTCAGCTGGGATGTAAGAGTTTAGTAATGCCAACACATATTGAAAGCATGGCTGTAGCTGCCAAATATGTGCTTGTAACAACAGTGTAGGATACTTCTGGGACTTCCTGTGCACCTTGGCTTTTTTTTATTTTTTATAAATGTTTATTTTTTTAATCTAAAGCATTAGGACTGTGCATGCTGGTGATATTTTAAGGGAGCACATATTCTCAGCCCACCTCTACCGTTAACCAAATTTTTCATCAGGGAATTCATTGGAACTTATGTACACTCAGAGTGATAAAAAAGTTTTATTTTGTGAGGTTTTTCTCATGATCATAACTCAGAAGAATTGCAGAATGTATTTGCTGGTCTATTTAGTAAGGGCATTCTTTACCATCAGTGCTTAGGGAGTTTGTAACTTTCATGAAGTCTTATAAGTACCTCCCAGGGGAGTTGTATAAGGTTTGGTTTTGTTTCTTATTTCAGTGTGAACACAAATGTACCTGAGAATTTATTGAAATTGTATCACCTGGATAAACTGGAGATTGTATTGCAATAAACTATATTTTTCTGCTTATGGTAAACATTTTAGCTGCTGACCAGTGTTTGCAACCTTTTAAGCTAAGCTTGCACAGTCCCAGTTTCCTCACTGGTTATCAGGCAACTGGTTTCCAGATTCAAGCTGGAATCTTTCCCATGGTTGATGTAGACGGACAGCCAATCCCACAAGAACTGTGGCAATAAGAACTTCAATAGACCATAACTGAGGTTGCCAGAGATGCTGAGTGTCAAGAGCACAATGTTGGTTGCAGTGAAATTTGCACCTGCTTATACCAGATTTGCACTTCTTTCCAGCAAAGAGGCAGTGGATGTGGCTAAGCTTTCAGTCACAGAGCTCTGTTGTATGTTGCTGCTCCTGTCTGCTGGGAAGACGCTATGGGTAGGTCCCAATGAGCTGACCAAAACATGAACCAGACATCCCAGCTGTTTTGTAATGGCCCTGCTAATTCATGTTAGGGTGACAAACTTACTTGAAATCCAGCCATTTGCTATAACATGTTGTTCCTACAGATTGCCTACAGGCTGAGGCAATACAATGTCAGGTACAGGGACTCAGTGCAGGGGGACTCCCTGTGCTTTCAGACTAACCAACTGCTCCTCTTGTTGCCTGATTCAGTGCTGTTGAATCATCGATGTACCTGATAAAACAGAAGCAGGGAAGCTCATTTACCATTTTTTGGCTAGGTCTACACATTTGCTTTGCTATCTGAAGTGAGCCACGGGGCTGGAAGACTTCTGCACGCACATCCTCTTATCACATCTTGTAAGGGGTTATTTCAGCCTATAATACTCCCCACTACAGACTGTTTTGAGACCCTCAAAGTTTTCCCACAAGCCTCTGCACCCACACAGCCCAGGCTTGTTTAGCAGGTACCATGCCATCCTGTGGTCTCCATTACACAGATGATTATCACTATCACAGCTACTACTGTTTACACATGACTGTTATTAAAGAGCTATTCAGTGGTGGATCCTGTTGTCTTTACTACTTGCTTCTTTTTGTTTTGTCCAACCTGTTCATTTTGTATATCAGGGACAGACATATGGAGTTTCCTTCTTAAAGGGCCCTTCTAATACCAACCCTATGGACTGGGAACTCTTCAGTCTAGAGACGGCTTTCACACAGCCCACCTGGGAGCAGTGTTAGACCTAAACCACTGCAGAGTTGGCTCCTTTCCATGCTATCTCCTATCAGTCTCTCTGAAGGAGCCACTTTTATGCAGCTGAGATGATCTGTCCTGGGGATTTTCTTGTTGCAATAAATGTTGAAGAGGAAGGAAGTGACTCAGTAGCAGAGCTGTAGTAGTACATTGCTTTTTATGGTATTTGCCTTGTAGTACTCTCAGACCTATCCTGGACTACATGGTGCATAAAATTCAGGCAAGAACTCCTCCCCTCTAGAGGTCTGAGGGTCTGTTGAGGTTTGCACCTGTGTGTTCTGCTAGGTGTCAGATGCATTGCTTATAAAGACATAAAGCTCACTGTTTGACTTCTTTGGATCTAGAATGACTATTTTTCCTTCAGGTCTCACTCTGTTGAACAAAAGCCCACAGGGTAGGTCATCCTCTTGATCAAGAAATCTGCTTGAGAATGAAATCGTGGCTGTGAGGCACCTAAAGGAGTTTTTCCTTGTGTCTGTGGACAAGAGTGTCAGTTCTGACATAAAAATACACAACTGCCAGCACCTGAGCAGGCCAAGGGAATCTCCTGGCTTAATGTAGAGACTGGCATCTGGCCTACTATAAATATTGCCATTGTCCCTGTTTGCCCATCCTGTTTGTAGAGTTTTTCCAATATTGTCATGGCATCATTCATCCCTCTGTCATTGCAAAGCAGTGGGCACTTAGCAGATGACAATTTGTTCCTCAGGAGGCTCCATGGCTGTCACAGAGAGAAGTGGTGCCTCTCTCTCATGACTGTTCTTATGTTCCCTGTCTCAGAAACAAAACTCTCTTGATACCATGTGCTGTGTCCCTCCAGACACTGCAGGGCTCTGTCTTAGGTTAGATGCAGTGACATTTTGTCTATGTCTACTGCCTCCTTGCGCATCAATTGTTGTATCAACCCTTTGCTCTTCCCTGCTCTCTCAGCTGAAAATAAAGGAGTCTCTGTTACTCCCTTAAGTCCCACAGACAGGCTAAAAGGACCAGAGCAGGCTCTCATGTCCCTGCCACTTCTCTGTGTTACAACATGCTGGTTTTTTGCAGGTGTGTACATGTTTAAAGAGATCACAGGGTGATGCCTCCTGCTTAGCTCTGAAATACTCTGAAAAACACCACTCTTGGTGTCCCTGTCATATTTTTTCTTACCAACTCTGAACCACAAAATGCATAGAAGTCAGGAGAGGAAACTCATTCTTGTGAGATTTCTTGCTACCTTAGCACCTTGTCTGTGCCTCTCTACTCTTCACATTTAAGCAGAAATGGAGCACTTCTGATCAAGGCTGAAAGTATGCTATTTTCCTGTCCATGAAAGCAAGTTTTTTCTGTGTTGTTGTTTCTTTTTTTTACCTGCAAAACCAAACTTAAGAGGTGCCTACAGAGGTTTGGATCAAGGAGTCCAGGGCAAAAGCTGAGGCTGTATGAAGGTTTATTGTAATGATAGGTTCTCTAGCCTTTCAGATTAGGATGAGAGGGGAAAAGTGCCAGCTGGTGTTGTAAGTCTAGGTAACAGCACCTTGAGGTCATCTTAACCAATTTTCTTACATGTGGTGAAGGAGCAAAGGGAATTCGTGGGTACAGCTGGTATGAGCATGGTGCTTTAACATGGTCCCATAAAATGAACAACCCTATCAGAGTATGATTTATCTCTTCCCTCCCATGCCCAGACAACAAAATGAGATTTCTGGGTTTCAAAAAGAAGGTGGTCTCTAAGGATGGTGTTTTGGCACAAGATAAGGCAACCTCACACTGCCTGATCAGCGACACCAGCCTCTGTGAGAAGGAACGAAACCACACAGCTGCAGTGAACGGTGGGAGCCCCATTCCCCTGCCAGTCTGCCTTGGCAAGGTGTGGCTGGCTGTTGGCTTTTCTTGCGGGGAGAGAGAGTGCTAGGCACTGTCTTGTGGTTCTGGGCCTGCTTTTCTGCTCCTGAGCTGCTGTTCACTGTGCCACAACCTCTTAGGGCTTTTTTCTGCATTGCTCTGTCTATAGCGATGTCATGTTATGAGATGCACTTTGTATCTGCTGATGTCAGCATGAAAAGAAGGAAATCGTCTTTTCACTTAAAGTGTTGTAAATCAGCCCAGTAAACCAGACTATACATTATGCTTTTGTTACTGAGAGTTAAATTACAAGGAAATGAATGGTGCATAATAATTCCCCATGTCACTGAATTCTCCACTTCTCAGCAAAACAGTCTCTCGCACAAGCAGGTTTACGGTGCTCGTCCCATCACTATGGAAGAGGCGCTCTCTAGTGGCTTTTTGTCTAAGAAATTGCTGCTGGGTGGTGGCAGAACAGCTCCAAATAGATTCATCTAAATGTGGAGAAGGGTGATTATGACAGGAAGTCGTATTCAGATAAGTCATGTTATCCCAGTCCAAGATTTGTTTTGGTGAAATAATATATTGCCCCAAAGACTATGGGGATCTTCTGTATTTATTGAAGGCATTATTACTTAAACTGTGAGCTCATGTTTGCCGCCTTATTCCATCAAGGATAAAATAGTAACCAGTAATTCCATTTTGAAAAGTAATGTTTATTTTGGTTCCAAATTGCATTTGGTAATCAGCACTTCTAGGATTGTGCTTTCTTCAGCTTCGTTTGGTGGTTGAAGACTGCAGAACGAATGTGCACTGTTGGTTGTCTGCTAGAGATTTAACAATTGGGTTTGAATAGATCACTGAAACAAAGCTTGGAAACAGACCAAAATAAGTCCACATTTATGTACCTCAGGTGGCCATTTCTGTGTGCAACATATGTACAAGAACATGTACAGCTAGGTATAACTAGTTCTCTCTTTCATGCCAGTCTTATAGATACCTATAGCTAATGTTGTCAAAAGAAATCTTAAAAAAGAAAAAACAACCCAAGAATCCAACCATCTGGAACTGTCCCAGGGGTATGGGATCTAAAAAAGGGCGGATACTTCATGTACAAGTCTTTCTTTCAGGTAGGAAGGGCACCCAGGAAAAGGGGTTTGTTTGCAGCATTACCACACCTCCCCATACTGCTTCATCCCTCTGCAGAACCAGGCTCTGTGCAGCTCTGGGAGGGATGTGTCAGCAGGGGAAGGTGGGGCAGAGGCAGGGAGGCATGCATGTCACATCTTTTCAGTCTCCTAAGCTTGAGTCTAGAAGGTGTCTACACATTTGGGAAAGCTTTTTCTGATATTGGTCCTGTGGGGACAAAGGCTGGTACAGAAGTTCTGAGGCTTTGAAGGGATGGTCCTTGTCCCTTTAGAGTTCCTTGGGATCTGCTAGTTTTAGGCAGTAAGCCTTACAACCTGCCGTGTCAGGAGAGGTCAATTAAGGGCCTGATATGTTGTGTTTTGGGCAAGATGTCCTGCTGCAGGATGATGGTATGAAGGATATGAGCTGGTTAGTGGTTGCTAACACAGGGTACTATTTGCTCAGCCCCCCTGAATTCAACAAGATCACAACACTTGCAGGCCGAGAAAAGCTCTACTAGGGATACATAACTTGCAGGCTGAGTCAAAAAGAGCACTATCCCTCTTCTGTCTGCTGGCCCTCCTCAGTTTCAGTTTCTAACTGGATGCTAAAAAATTACACTACTTCTGAGCTCTCTTGTGGAAGAGGGTGGCTGTGTTGTAATTTGACTTTTGGAACTGTGGGCTTGAGAAACTGATCTCCAAGAATGCACTGTTCTTCCACACAGAAAATTCAGTGTCTATGTCATTCACATATGAGCATGTGATTCTAGCTGTGTGGTCAACAACACAATACCTTTAGAGAAAACCAGTCAGGCTTAAAAGCTACCACACCTTCATCCTGGCAAAACATTTTAGGGCCTTGACTCACAAACACAAGACTGATGCAGTAACTGGTTCCAAATGGTCCTCAGCCCTCCTCTTGAGTGGTGCTGCTGTCTGTGGAACTGCATGTGAAACAACCCCTGCAATGCTCAGTTTTGCAGCTCAGTGTTAATAACAAGATGTTAGGAGTGAGATGTACACTGCAGCACTTTCGGTGCAGTTTCTACAGTTCAGCTGTCCCTGTCATGGTGGAGGAAGCCTCCAGGGGATATGCAAGGCAGTTCTGAAGGGCTGCTACTCTTCAGGTTTAATCTAGTCCTTCCATGAGTCAACACCCGTCACTTTGTGCTGTCTGTCTATTGGAGCATCCAGCCAGTAAGACCACAGGAAGATGTAATCAAGGCATTTTGTTGTCTAAGTACCTATTGTTTCCATTTTGCAAAAATGTACACATGGATAATGTGAGGAAATAAGAGATTAAAAGATTATGATGTATGAAGAATTGATTATCTGAGCTTCTAAGCAGAGCAAGAAATGGCTCTTCATTTGAAACCCTTTTTTTCCCCTCTAATAAACACTGTAAGACATCATTTTGTATTAAAAACTAACGTATGTGGCTTTTTTTTAAGGGTAAGAAAAGCAAGGAAGAAAATGCTTTGTTTCTCAGAGGCACCATATGTACCACATGCTGCAGTTGCTATGGTAATTATTCGCATTTTATTGAATAGCACTGCAAGGGGTTATACAGAAATGAATCCGACTGGCCAAAGTGCTTGTTAGAATGAATATGTCCAGTTATTTATAAAAGCCTCCATGAAGCACTCAAGGAAAATAAGCATGTGAGGGAGAGGGAGGAAGGGAGACAGGGAGGGAGGGAAGGAAGAAGAGGAAAGGAGAAAACTTTTATAAAGCCGAGACCAACACAGTGACATAACATCTTTTTCCCTCAATGGGAGATGGCATTCCATGAGCCATCTTGCAGAAGAAAAACTGGCAAACTAGCTTGTGTTTTCTTAAGCTATTAAGTCAAGTTGTTAGTAAAAAAAATGTGGAGTAATTTCTGCACAAAAATACTAGTGGGGAGCCAAGCTTGAGGCTCCAGTAGGACTTGAAGGGTTACCTTTGATTTGCCAGACTTGGCTATCTTTGTACTATTCTTGTTCCTGGTTGGGTCAGACAAAGGGGCCTCTCTTTCTAGTTATTGTGTGCTTTAAGGCTGGCTTTTCAACGGGAGCATTCACCTCCTGAGCTGACTGAAATCCTGAGAGGGTGAATCACCTGTGAGATAACAGCTTCCAAGATTTCAGAGTTGGCCAAAGCCGATATGGCTTGAGGTCACAGCCTAATCATGATCTACAACCGAACAACTTACTTTGGTGTTTCTCTGAAACATAACATTGCAGTTAATGGAGCTATCCATTCAAGAAAGATTCCTAGGCAATGTAAATAAATTAACAGGAATTAATTTAGCTAATTAATTTGATTGCTGTAAATTGATAAAATTTTACCAAACGCATAAATCATGTCTGCATATTTTCTATAAGGAGGCGATTAGTGTGGCTTGATGTCAGAGGCACAGATAAAGCTCAAAATCTTATTGTACTTAAATCTAGAGAAATGTATTCTTCCGGTGACACAAGTGAATTGATGTCCTTGGACTGCTTGTATGTAAAGAAAGGGATGTCTTTGCAGATTGGCATTTGAAGAGACTGAATTTTGTAGACTTGGGAAGGATGTAATGAGGAAGGCCACTTACAGATCTCTAGATACTAAAGTTCCAATTAACTTTGGCAGCACAACTTCTGGGCAATTACCATCAACTAGAACTCTGCCACAGTTTGCCAGATCTCTGGAGGGTCACCAGTGCTTTGGGGGTTCATGTCAAAGGAGTACTTTGTGGGATCAGGGCCCTGTGTCAGAGTACTGCAGACAGGGTGAAGATTAGCTGGAAATATAAACTGTTAAAGCAAGGCTATTGACTTAGCAAGCTCTGCTGGTGCAGGGTCATCTTTTAGTGCTGTGCTTGGACAGCACCTATTATAGTGTGCAAGTGGGTTCTGGAGGTGATGAGTCTCGTATCTTTTCAGTAAATGGCATGGTTGATGTAAGAATGTGTGTGCTAGTTAAACTTGCAGGTGGCACCAGGGCCTGCGGGCACATTGCTTAGCAGGAAGAGAATTTTAAAAGATATTTCCAGTTTGGAAATCTGCTCTGAAAAACAGTAGAATGAAATTCTGTAAAAATAAGGCACAAATGTCTGTATCTTATTAGGAGTAATCTATTGCAAAAATGTCAGATGGGGAACAAAGAAATAGATAGAAACTTTGCAGAGCTAGGAGTCAAAAACATGATGGCATTATAACAAAAGTAGAATTGGTAGCATATATGTATGTGTGTATATATTTAATTGTCTATAGATTAGGGACAACGCTTTTTTTGCTGTATTTAGTACTTGAACTAAGTATCCAGCTTGGGGTACTGTAATTCAAGGTATGGATTGCCTGGCTGGGGAGCAGAGATGACTGACAGCAACCATCAGAAATTCAGAAAAGGTGGCTGGTGAGGACAGACTGAAGGATTTAAGGTTCTTCAGTCTACCACAAGATATTTAGGGGAGATACAATAAATCTACAAGCAGGAAAAAGCATGCTTCAAAGAAAAGGGAATAATCTGTTTTCCTTGCCCATAAGTAGAGATGAAGAGAAGCAATGTACTTGAATAGAGCATGAGATTGAAGTAATGATTAGGACAACTTTTGGCATTGTAAGTTTAGTGGAAGACAGGGTTAAGCTGGAGGCTCCTGTCTATGAGGCATGGAACAGGTAGAGATTTTCCTGTCCTAGGTGGAGGAAGTAAACAAGGTCATCTTCAGAGGTCTTCATGCTCCACTTCCCATGATTATAAATAAATCTTCATAAATCCATAACACATAATACATGTAATGACTCACAATTCTTATTAATTGAAATTTCACACTTCCACTGGGACTGGGCTTTTGATTCAATTTTTTTATAGACTGTGCTGCTTCTTTGAAAGAGTCTCTCAAGGAAGCAAGGAAAAAAACAAACCCACAGACTGAGTAAAGTAGCATGGAGAAAAGTAGAGAAGAATTCCCTAAGCAACAGTGTATGCCAAACAGAAAGAGTCCAGCTAGGTTGGCTTAATTTGAGAACAATTGTAGGGACACCCTGTCCTCCAAAAAGAAGGTTGTCTTCTAACTGGACGTGCATATGAATGACACTGAATTCAGTTACCTTGTCAATGTTAGGGTGAGCCCCCTTGCTTGGGAA
Organism: Scopus umbretta; assembly: GCA_013400535.1. Classification (NCBI taxonomy): domain Eukaryota; kingdom Metazoa; phylum Chordata; class Aves; order Pelecaniformes; family Scopidae; genus Scopus; species Scopus umbretta. Next base: position 17,431 of record VZTL01010517.1, read on the forward strand.
AGGGGCTCTGCACAGGCTGTGAGAGAGGTAGCCAGGTATAGACAGGAGCCATTGCCCCATGTCTGGTAGCCCAGAAAGAAAGAAGAAAGGATGTCTGAAGTGTAAAGGAACAGGACTCCCAGGGTTGCTCTGCACTCTGCAACCTTTTCTCTGCTAGGACACACTTGGCCTCCTCAGGCAAAACAATGGGGATGAATGTCCAGGTGGAATATCTCTGTTTCTCTTCCCACTGCAATGTTTTCTCATGAGCGTAGGCCATGCTTTGCCCGCAAGACTTAGCTTCATCCACATGAAGCAGCTGGCCTAGCCTGGGACTTGGTTTGGTTGCATAGCAGTGTCCAGGTGCAGCACCAGCTAAGGGAGAATGGAGGTGGAGCCCTACTGTGATGTCTCCCAGGGAGCAGATGTCATCTTGTACCAATGAGTGGACTCTTCTGGTAATCAGGGAAATTGCTTTAACAAGCTGTCCTCAGGGGTGTCTCAACACTGAGGAGTCTTCTGGCTCAAGTGTTTGTGCTTGGTTGAGATTGGATTTCACAGTTGTTTTCTCCCTCTGTTCAGAGCTTCCTCTTTGTGCTACAGAGGAGGTGTGTTTTGTCTGAGCATGGGATTTGGTCTGCCACCTTTGGAGAGCCATCTTCCAAGCAGATGGAAGCAAGATTCAGCAAGCAACCCCTGCAGCCAGAGACAGAGATGCTTTTTTAGCTGGCAAGCGGGGAGCTTCTTTTGCCTGCAAGTCTGTGTCCATCTCCTCACCAACTCCCACTAATTATGTCAGCTTGTCTTCCACCCAACTTCCAGCCGCTCCTTTTCAATGCCCACATCTGTGACTACCAATTAACACAACAGCAAGTCGGCACAGTGCTACCAGGCAGCCCCCTGTAGCCATAATGGCATTCAAATACTGTTTTGACCTGAATGAATTCTCTTTGTTGGACAGTTACAGCCTTATGGAGGCTGTAATTACAATGGTAGCCTTAGTTCTGCAGATATAATTTAGCAGTGATGTACTGAGAACAAACAGGATTACAAGGCAGGCTGTATGCCCAAATATTCACTACTTAGATCATTTAAAAATCTTTAAGAAATCATTACAGCTGAAGCTGAAATGTACAGTGTGTGATTACATGCTCACTGCTAACAGCAAAGCTTGTCACTTGCGATGGGAAGCAGGCAGCACAAGAGCAGAATTTATTTTTGAGCAGCATGTGACATAAATAGCAATCTTCAGGGAGTTCACCGTTAAATACATCACCAGAGACTCAGCTGCAATCTGAAGGACTTGCTGAAGCAATGTTTTGAGAAGAGATTGTAGTTTAGCACATAAAGTATTTAGATATGGCACTAAAGAGGTTGTGCTCACCTTCCCAGAAACACAGAGGGCACCTGACAATGCATTATTAACAGCTTAGAAGTTCAGTGGTAGGAGAGCAGAATCAAGAGGGATGGAAAGCTTATGTTGGGTAAAGGGATTTTGTAGGAAGCACTCCAAAGCCTGGGCCTGGGGGCGAGTGAAGGCAAAGAAAGCTAGTGACTTAATAGGAAAGGATGCCCAGCCATTACTATAGCAATGAAGAGTGCCTGGGAGGTATATTCAAGTTGCTGAGGGCAGAAATGTCAGAGAAAAGGATGCCTGAGGGGAGCTGAGAGGCTCGAGGAACCGATAAGTGAAATGGGAATTGGGAATGGATTGACAACTTTTCACCTTTTCTTGCAACCAAGTAATTATTGCCCTGAGAAGGCAAACTTGAAAGCCTAGGGTAGGCTTAGTCTGTTGCTGAATACCTGTCTCTGGAACATGGGCTGTAGTTAGCTGCTCCCTGGGAGCATTTCCTCAGGAATAGATACTGACTACTTCCTCCCCGATCTACAAAAGCCCTTAAGTGCCTGCTTTGAGCAAGAGCAGCCCACCGCATAGTAGCATAAAACAGCCAGTTTAAGTACCTCAGTAGATGGGCACTAGAGCCCTGTATGGCAGGAGTCACTGATGCTGAATCACTTTGGTGCTCCGCAGTAAGAGGGGCACATTGGCAGGAGTGAGTCAGGAGCCCTGCACTGCTGCTTTCCAGTGTGCCAGTGTGTGTGGATGGGGGACTGCAACCTTGGGGGCTGCCAACTAGCACCCTCCCTTCACACTAGATGTACTTTAAAAATGAAATCTCTATTCTATTTTCTAATTCTCTATTTCTAATTTCAGAGGAAATGAAAATGTTTAAAGCTTCTTGAATATGTGAACTTAACAGAAGTGCAAATCAGTAACAATTTCTTTAAAGGCGCTATGGAGAATCTATGTCTTCCACTATTGCTTAAAGATAGGGACCTTAATATACAGTGCAGAGAGTCGGGCAGATTTTAACTTTGTAGATTTGAATGCCAGATCTTTCAGAGCCAATGTTTTGTACATATGACATCCTGCCCTACTGTTATTATTGCCAAATGCCATCATGACTAGATCTGGAGAAGCACATTTAAGGGAAGGGTGTATATTTTCATATTGCTTTACTGCTGGAAAACTAAATACAACTTGGTGCAGATATGTCTGGCAGAAGGAAGGAATATGACAGAGAACTGAGCTGAGGGAGAGAGGAGAGATGTGGAGTGCCATTTTATTTCCCCCAAATTCTGGTTTGCAGCAATAAGCACGCTAATAAAATAGTTTCTCTTAAGGTTACCAGGAATAAAGCATTCTCAAATTTTTGGATGAACGAAAAAGAAGAGATTAAAGTATTTCAGCTCTGTATTCTAGCTTTCCAAAGATTTTTAAAAACACCTGGAAAATTAAAACAAGAACAAGTCAGGTCAATGTCATGCACATTTTCTGAGTGTATGCGCAATTCTGTCTCCCAGGTCACTAATGAAATAGAAGGTGAGTGTGGACAGATCAGTGCTGTGTCCTGCTTCAAGTATCCCTCCAGCTGGAGAGAGATCCAGTAACAGTATGTGTTCTTTGTGAGTGATTTTTTTTTAACCAGTCCAGTACTCATCTTACAGTAATTTCTTCAAAGCTCTGCTGCTGTAGTTATCTGGAACAGCCTCAGAGGCCTTCATAGTACATGCTTCCCCTGGATCCTGTCAAAAAGGGTTTTTTTGCTACACTATTCTGACTGGGTGTTGATGGGAGAAGATGCTATTTGTACAGGTTGGGGCAAAGGATGTTTCAGTGATGGAAATGAGAAATCATGAGAGTCAGCATAAAACCTCAACTGAACAGGAAATGTTTTGAGATGCTGTGCTGAAAGCTACGTGTAAAGCCTGTGTGTACGCTGGGTTGGAGTACCAAGGGAAGGATCCCAGTCATAGACGCCACTTGGACCATGGGCAGGATGGGGATATTACTCAGAGCAATCGAACAGACGGAAGTGGGGGTGTCTTGAAGTACAGGGAGATGCAAGGTCTCATTCCAAAAAAGTTGACATATATTCTTGAAATACAATACCTGAAATACAAGTTGACGATACATTCTGACACTTTCAAACTAAAGTAATTCCATGTATGAATCATGAACTTAAACAGAATAGATAGCAAATAATTTCAGACAAAAAGGAAAAAACATAAGGAGAGAGCATTGTTTTTAAAATGCTGTTTTGTTTTAAGCAAACTTTCCTCTTCTTTTTTCCATTTTTGTACAGATGAAACTAGTTTGTCAAAGTATTCCACATAAGTTCACAGTTTGGAGCCACCTGAAATATCTTTTCTTTAGCAAATTGACCTTTTCTTGAAATTGCTTTAACTTGATTTGACTTCAGCCCTCAACTGCAAGTGGGGATGTCCATGAACTTAATGAAGAGGAGGAGTTGGAAAACAGTGAGAGGTTGAGATGGAAGATAACGTACTGGGAGGGATAAGAAAAATATTTAAAAGTTTTTTATGGCAAGACAGTAGAAGAATGAGAGTATGAGGGCACACATGATAAATATATGTGAGAGGCCTAATGAGTAGGACAAATAATACCTTTCTCTGTGTGGAGAAAGTACATGAAGGCAGAGCGAGTGAGCAGCTAAGGCAATGGAGAAGATCTGTAGATGCAGTGAGGATCCTTTCCTCCCATCTCTCTTCTGCATTTTTTTTATCCTTTCTTGTGCCCCACACGCTCCAGGAATCAGTGAGGCTCCTTTTCTTTCCCTCTTAATGAACAGTTCATTTTGCTTCTTGCAGCAAACCTGGCTCCAAGTGTAATTACTTCCTGGTGTCTGTGCGTTTACCTGTGCCTCCCAGCAGGGCCCTGCATTTGGCTCAGACTCCCCTGCTCTCCTCCTCCCCCTTGTGATGTGGCTCCCTATAAGAAAATGTCCCGAGAGGCTTTTAAACTTCCCTGCAGGGTAGGTTTCTTCTTTTGGGCCTCAAGGTTTCATGACAACACACTCACCTTTGCTTTCAGAACAGTTTACGCTGGCTTTTCTCTTTTCTCTTCTTTCGGGATATTCTTTTATTCAAACAGCTTTTGCAATATGTATCATTTCAATTACCTTGGAGGTTTACACAGTGCTTACAATGAACTGAGCTGTGCTTCCAACTTCTGCCCATTATATTCTGACAAAGAAGCTCAGAGGCAAGGCTGTGTGACTGGTGAACAGTGTGTGAGGCAAGGTTCAAAGGGAAGGAGCTTACATAATAGTTACTCATAACTCTTTTCCCCTTTCCACGGCCTAGCTCTGTCTTTTAATATTGAAATTCAAACTGCAGTCAGGGGCTAAAAGACTTCATTTTAGAAGAGGGTTTTGCTAAAGGTAATAGGGGAAATGTAAATTGGCTGTCTGTTTGTTGTTTATGCTCCTGGACAGTAAGAACATAGGAAATTGTTATTCCAAGCATTCACATTGAAAATTTATTTTTATAGAAGATTTGTTTAACTGAAGATTATCCAAAATGCAAAGGACTGCTTCATGGGAACTTCTACATATATAGGGCTTTTGGTTTGTTGCAATGCTTGCCAGCTCCTCAACCCTTGCCCCTCTCCCATCAAAGTCCTAATCATATCAGTCCTAAAGCCTTGGAAACTGCCCATTGTAACCAAAGGTTCCATTTATTATTCAAAACCAGAGGAATGACATTTGTTTGCTACAGGGAAACTGGTAGTGTCCACTATGACTGGCAGTCCCTAAAAAAAAATATGCACTGCACACAGATGGAACATCTCCTGCTTTTAGAAATGAGGATTCCCCAGATGGGTGCCTTGGAAAGTAATTTAGTCGCGCCCTACTCCTTACATTCATCAGTGAGCAATCTGGTAACATCTTCCAAGCACACCTGGCCAGGAGAGACGATTGTGTTATAAATGCCTAACAGAAGGATCTCTCTTTCCTTTCTCTCCTCCTTTTGCACTTACTAAGCTAATTACTTAATTTTGAAACAGGGAAAAGCTCTTCTGTCTTCATCGTTCACATGTCTCCCATCTCTCTGGCTTGATCTTAGAATGCTGTGTGCTTTGACTGTGAAATGACAAGGTAAAAAGCTCACATTCACTTTCCAGTTGGAATTCCAAGGCTTGATTTTTTTTCTAACCCAGCTTGCAGCTGCTAGTCAAGGGTCAAACCACTGTAGACAAAAGCTTTCAAACTTCAGAAGACATAATTCAGCAAGATTGGCTGAGGTGCTGATGGAAGGAAGGACTGACCATGTCTCCCTATGGTTAAAGACGACAGTGCAGATAAGAACATGGTAATGGATGCAACCTTTCGCCTTCTGACACCTCACTGGGTCAGGACTACATTTTTGTCACCTTGGATGATCCCTTGGATGATCATTCTGCCAAATATCAGAGACTTTGGCAGAGGGTCCTGCTTCTCTGATTACAGCTGAGCTATCAAAAGGAAAGTAGGATAGGTACAGCCTAACATGGCTATTTTTGCCTTGAAAGAATAATAGTTACTCTGTGGTTTTTAGATGTCCAAAGTCTTTTTTTCCCATGTGCTACTGCCTAACTTACTGATAACTTCACCTGGGGTGGGACAAACAACCACATCCTTACAAAAAACTGCCTCTTAAAAATGGTATTTTAGGGAGTAACAGCAGGAGCAGCAGTGGTCAGCTCAGTGATAGCAGGTATGCCAATGTTGTTCTGGAAAAGTATTGCTGCTTCTCTACTAACGCTTGCATACCATCTCTTGCACAGCTTGAATGGGCAGGGAAGAATTCATACTTTCTATTTTATTAAAAAGCAAACAAATTCAGCAAGCAGCTTTTCCTTAACTTCCGAATGAGTTTTTATTATTGGTGTTACTTTTGTGAGGTCTCAAAGCTCTGCTGAATTTAGGATCTATCTGCAGTCCTAAACAAAGAAGAGGATTTCATGGCTTATATATTCTCTTTGGACAGGACAGCCCAGAATCCTTTGGTGGGTTTATTTTCCAATCCAGATCTATGTTTGGCTGTCCCTCCTGTCTAGGAGGAGACTGCCCACAGCATTTTAGGCTGTCATTAGCCATCATAGTTCTGTGGTAGAGGATGTCTGTCTCTCATACTGACGGACATTTAGACTGTATTGCACATGTACAACCATTATTTGTTATTGCTTTTCCCACCAATTACTTGTCAACCTTTTACCTACCGTCAGTCTAACCTTGCAATCAAACCTTCACTGTTTTCTTTTACTTTTTTCTTGGACTGGAGGGTTTGAATGTGCAAAAACTGCAAAATCAGGGAGCTGAAATGACAATCCCTTAGTTCTAAAAGCCATAACTACCAATAGCATCTTTTGATGTATACTTTCTTAATGAGTAAACACCTACTTAGCAATACTAGGAAAATATACTTC
>VZTL01010525.1:2092-20423 GCA_013400535.1 Scopus umbretta
AAAGAAAAAAAGAATAATAACTGAATGACTAAAGGGTTGATCTGGTGCTATTTTATTTATAAATTAATAAATTTGGAACATATTCACATTTCTGTATACCATATTAGGTCTTCTCAGAACAGACTCGATCCCTAAAACTTCACCACAACAGAAGATAAACAAACTATTTTCAAAAATATTAATAACTTTAAAACCAATGAAACTATAAGAAAAATATGATTTTATTTCATCTTAGAAAAATCTTGTACTATGAAACAGAAGAATTTGATTCCCATATTTTAGTATTCATAGGTCTATACTGCCCAAGGCAAAGACCAATTTTCCCTGTTTCTTTTTCCTTATTGAGACTATCCTGTTAAACTAGAGCTTAACATCATCCTAGAGTTTATCCTACCCTTTTCCAGAATCCTTTTCTCATTAGCTACAGATGTATGTCTAACTAAGAAGTTACTACAAAAGGATATGCTAAAGTAAATTAAATTCATTAAGAAAATGCAACAAATGCTTGCATATGCTTAATTCTTAACCAGCTTACTGTAGCATTAGTAGTCTTATGAATTTTTAAAGGATTTTAGGATAATCCTGTTAATTGCAGGATAACAAAACAGTAACATTTCTAACATTTCACAAACACATTTGACTTCACAGATTTCTAGGTAGGAGAGCACTGAATTCAAGTAACCTGTGTATTAAACTCTTTTCTTTCTTTCAGGCTTCAGTCACTAATTCTGCCAAAATTTAATCTAGATTCATCTCTCTTCCACACCAGTCTATAAAGAGTAATGCCCTAATAGTAAGGGTTCAAGTATTTGTCCTCTTATCTTTTGTAACTTGAAACTGTCACCTTCAATAACATGCTTTGTTTCTCCTTTTTTTTAAAAGCAGTCAGATAATTTATATTCTGTAACATTAAGCTTATAGATTAATTTATTTTGAAACTAATATTTAAACTTTTTGCTTTTTACAGTGCTGAAGCAATATCACAAATCAAAGTAAATAAATAAAATCAATTCTCCATATTTTCCTACCCTGGAAAACTGATTGGGTTTTATGGAAATCTGTTTGACATGGATATACACTCTCTACATCAAAAAAAATCTATACTAAAATAAATATCATGTTAATAAATTTCAAAAAAAGACAATCAATCTTCTCAGCCTGATTCTGTAGATGTGAATATATTAAAAGGCTGTACTAGAATTGAACAGCCCAGACAATTTTTTTAATCACATGAGGAAAGTTTCATGAGTCTCAAGGGAAATGTCATTACTCCTTACCTTCAAAGACTTAATGAATAGAGATTAACTTTCAGTTTACTATTAAAAGGAATCTTTCTGAATGAAAAACACATCTTTCAAAACTTTAAAAAAGTGTGGTAGGAAATTAGTTCCAGAAATATTGTTCCAGATGTTTTAGGCCAGGATGACAACTATGATGGTAACTATGTAGTAGGAGTCTGTCTTTTTCAAGCATATATCAGAAATGAAACTGAAGTTATGTGCCTTTATAAAAGAGAAAAGAGAAAAAATGGAAGTTACAGGCAACAAAATGAAATGGCTTTGTGTAATTCTTTGCCTACACTTCTGAAGTTTGATATAATGCACTTTTGTGGAATATTTATTTTGACAATAACCTATCGAGGCAAACAAGATACCATTTATAGGAACAAAACCTAGTAGGTCTGGCTGAGAGTTCATCAAGTCCAATATTATACCTGAAATACCTAAAGAAGAGCAAGCACAGGGAGAAGGAAATATACATCCTCTGCGCCCTTTTTCCAGCCTATAGGTATCTTTCAGGGTGTTTCCTGGGACTGATATGGTTGGCTAGTAGCCCACTATATATCTCTCTTCCAAGTACGTGTTTAGTTTCTCCTTGAGCTGCACTAAACATATTGCAGCCTCAGAAGTGAGTCCCTAATTTGCAGCATGAAAATCTGGTGTAATACTGCAAATTAGCTCAGGAGGAACTTCTCCATATAATCCTCTCCGTGTGTTTCTGTATTGCTTGCTCTCCTCAGAAAAGTGCTCAGCCTTCCTGCCACCAAGAGCTTATGGTAACAACTCCCTTCGTCTCCTTCTTATCTTGGGACATCAGATTTCTCAGAGTTTCTTTCAAAAATGGTCATAACTTGAAGGAGAAAATGCATCTGAGTATATGCATCATTGCAGCAACCTCCCCATTTCCTAGCACTAATCCAAATTTCAGTCCTATTCCTGGCTTCAGCACAGCTGTCTTCTCCCTTTCCCTAAGCACAGCTATGAGAAGGGATCTATAATTTACTGAACTGCTGTCCTCAAGTTACTCTTGAAAAATACTTTCCAGTGATTCCATATCTTTCCTCTTATGCACCTAACCACTGTCCTTCTTCAACTTCATCTCCTGCCCCATGTTCTTCATATCATATCACAAATTATCTCATAAAGTAATTATACACAATGCCACATAAGGATGGACCTAAGTTTTGTTGCTAATTTTTTGTGAAGAAATTACAGATGTGGACTCAGAACAGACAATATTCTTCTGATCAAGCACAATGTCTCATTCATCTTGGGTGCAGAAGACAGATAAACTTCAGTGTGGATTTTCTACAATCTAGCTATGTATGCATATTCATTCCTTAAATAGTTCTAGCTACAGTAAATAGCAAAACTAAATTCAGAAATTATAAAAATATAGTAACAAAAATCCTATTGAGCTATAGCTGAAAACTCAGAAGCAAGAAAAATATTTTTTTTGTTCTTTAAATCCCTTTTAAAGTTTTGGTTATATCTTCAGCATAATAAAAATAAATATTAGGATAATTGGCAAGTAGATGCCAATCTCCTTCTTCAAGATTGTTCAAGAACAGTAACTCTTAAGATATGTAAAAAAAAAAGTATGAAGTACAGTTATGTGCGAATGCCAAAGAAGAAGAAATAATGGAATTTCTATAGAACCTTTTAATTGTATTTCTTTAAAAAAGTGATTAAAATGTTTATAATTGGCCCTGAAGTTATTTGTTTTATGCATATGTGTCTTGGACTGTCAGATTAAGATGGTAAAAAATGTCTACATGGACAACAGACGCTCTTAGTTTTTTCTTTAAAATACAGCCCACACCACTGTGCCCAAATTTAATAATATACTTGTTGGTTTTCATGCAAAACTAAGGAGTGCCTGGACATGGTCTCCAAAATTTGTCTTATTATGTTTGGAAAGTCAATTTACTGTTGCTGACAAAATAAAAGTTTTTAGCCTCATTGTTTTATTGTGTGATATTATAACTACATATATGGTGCAAAATTGTCATAGAATGACACCACAGAAATACCACAAAGATACGGTAACTTTTGAACTCCTAGACTAAACCATTCCACAAGATGTTCCAAAGCTAAGAGATAACGTATTTTTCCAGGATGAAAAAAAAAGAAGCACACGCATCTTGAAAATTACTTGTTTGATTTCCTGATCAACAGAAAACACATAAAAGAAATGTAAACAGGTGTTATTTTGCAACAGTTACATTATGCATGTGTATGTGTGAAAGAAATGTATGGAAAACCAAATTTGCCATGGAGAAATGAATTAAGTCTGCAACTGTTTTAAAAGTAAATCTTGTTTTTTAACATATTTTTTTCATATGTTGATACATCCACTCTGCTTTCTACAGATACATGGACAAGACATATGATAAATGATGTATACGCATTACAGATATGTATTTTATATTTTCTTTTAACTGCCATATTATATAGCAATATTTCATGACTCAGAGGATAGACAAACCCTTTGACTAGATCTCTTCTGGGCCACTGTCAAAAGTATTGACAAGTCTTACATATATATTTACATATACCTCACGCTCAAATTAATTGCAATTTTTTTCGGAACATACGTTCTGCAGAAACATGAAAAATTAATAAAACCATCTAAAAACACACTGTGGCTTTACGAGGTGGGGTGTACATAGAGGAGATAAGGAACATATAATACTGAAACTCAAGATTTGGAAGAGAGGAGGATGCTAACAGAATTTTACAGGAAAAGAATATTTAATTTCCTGGTAGAAAGCAGGAATCGTATATCTAATTTCAGGTGAGAATGAATGACTGAATAATGCAAATATTAACCCACACCTGAAGGTTCAGAACCCTGAGAAAAACGTATTCTCTGTACTTTCCCCTCTTCTACCTCCTTTTGCTGCCTCCTTTGTCAGAAATGAACATGGGCTATCACTGAAAGGAAAAAAATAGAAATGTGAAAGACAAAATTCGTTACTTGTTAGGACCAGTGAGTTGTTAAGCCATTGTTCTTCAGGTTCTTATTAAAACACTTACAGAGTCAGAATTCAAAATGGTTCATAGTCACACCGTGACAGGACTATGGGGAAACTTAGAGGTCTTAGACTGACTTAATATGCACTGAGGGTGAAGTCTTCCCAAGGTTTAAGCTGTAAGGTTTTCAAAGGTGCTGCTTTACAAATGGTCTGGGGATACAGGGTGTTTCAAAATCATATCTGAAAAGAACTTCAAAGCAGAAAAAGCACTGTGTTAAAGTGTGAATTTTATATCATACTCCTATGTACTTCCGCCACTCCTAAACCTGTCTTCCCCTCCCTTGCTCCCTCCATCTTCCAGCCCAGACAAAACTATAGTGCAGCTGATTTCAGAAACATACCAAGACAGATTATACTTCTGTCATCTCACATTTCTGACACCATATTTGTGAAAATAAATAAAACTGATCCATTAAAAACGTAATAATGGGAATGAGAGTAAGGAATTGCCATGTGGATGCAGTTCAGGACCGGGAAGATCCCTGAGAAGAAAGGGTTGTCTGACCTTTGAAGCTAATTTGTATTAAAGAAGGGTTTGTGAATTTTACTGTGAGTGTGAATCCAAACTAGAATGAAGCAAATTTACTCATGAGCAAGAATATCTGTTATCACAATTACTCCAGAATAGCTGTTCTTTACCGAGTCTTATTCAGCATATGAAAAATAGTACTGCCAATATATGACTGTATTTAAAGGTAGAAGGCTGGTGGTCATTGTCCTGATTTCAGCTGGGATAGAGTTAATTTTCTTCCTAGTAGCTGCTATAGTGCTGTGTTTTGGATTTAGGATGAGAATAGTGTTGATAACACACTGATGGTTTAGTTGTTGCTAAGTTGTATTTATACTAATCAAGGCCTGTTTTCAGCTTCCCATGCTCTGCCAGGGGCACAAGAAGCTGGGAGGGGGCACAGCCAGGACAGCTGACCCAGCCTGGCCACAGGGCTATTCCATACCATATGGCGCCATGCTCAGTATAGAAACTGGGGGGAGTTGAGCAGGGGGCAGGGATTGCTGCTTGGGGACGGGCTGGGCATCGGTCAGCGGGGGGTGAGCAATTGCACTGCACATCACTTGTTTTGTATATTCTTTTATCATTATTATTGTTATTTTCTCTTCCTCTGCTGTCTTTTTAAACTGCCTTTATCTCAACCCACGGGTTTTACTTTTTTTTTCTGATTCTCTCCCCCATCCCACTGGGAAGGGGGAGTGAGCAGCTACACGGTGCTCAGTTGCCATCTGGGATTAAACCACAACAGTCATTCAGGACTATCTTAAAGACTAACTTCAGACTGACTTAAAGTGAGCTTTTCACACCTTATTCTAGTGCATCACTTTTAAATTAGTGTGGCTCACTGGTGTTATTCCTAATTTAAAAAGGTGCACCAAAAAAGTAATCATACCTTACAATTCTAAATTCTTTCTAAAATGTAAATGTATAACTGTAGAAACACATGTCATTTTGGGGTGTTTTCATAGAATTTCTTTTCCTTAATAAAGATGGAAAAATTAAACCATGTTTAAAGCTATATATAGAAAGGTAACCTTGTTTTTGTTTCAGAATTTGTTATTTTAAATGTTTACTTTCAGATCAATACCTTATCATCTTTAAATAGCCCATAAAAAGGAATGGAAGCCAGTCTCTGGGCCAACAGCATCAATGCGTTAAAACAGAGCCAGAAAATCTGGACCATCAAGAACCTGGACAGATACATTCGCAAATCTTACTAGACACCATCAAGTCACCTGGAACCCAGGGAGCTCTGTTCACTTTCACCTTCTTAGGAGATGTACAGAGGACATTGCTGTTCAGGACAGATATGCTGTCAAAAGAGAAATATCAAAGGACAAGAGCTGGTTTCATCAAAGCTTTTTCTGGATTTCTTTTCTATTTGATTCAGATATGTGAAACCACTTTTTTTTTTTTNCGTGCTAATCTCCCAAACCCTTTTTTTTTTTTTTTTTTTTTTAAATGACCTTGACATTTTCTAATGAAAAGTTAATTTCTTAAAGAATCTCCACCTCATGTACTATGCACAGTGATCTAGTTCTTTCACTTCATCCTGTCAAAACTGGAAGTTTAAAGCTTAGAAGTCACTGGACATGTTTTACTGCATTATGTTTTACAATGAGATCCTATCAGTTTTTCTGGAGAACTATTTCTAGGTGTGAAAGAGCAGTTTAATAAACTCTTGTTGGAGTAGACCACCTGCACACTCTAATATCAAACATACTGGTGGTTTCAGTGCTGTAGATAACTATACACAAGCAAACTTCTAACAGAAATCAGACCTTAATTTTGCAGAAATAGTGGAAACAGGACTGGGGTTTAGAAACATGAAGGTCTCTACTGGTGTTGAACATACAGGGTTTAAGAGATAATAAGCAAGTGGAATGGAAAAAAAAACAAGTTCCAGATCAATTCTGGCCCTTTCTAAGTGGAAATGCTGTGCAGTTATGTACCATTATTTCAAATGCCCATCTGCTTGATGGCAATTTTAAGTTTATCACTTAGTTGTTCAAAGTGATGTCTGGTTGGTTTAATTTCTACTTGACATTGTAAATCAGTTCCCTGAGAAAACTACTGCTTGTTAGAAATGTCTTAGTTCTTATGCTGGCTTTCTTGCTAATTTGCTTTGTGAGCCTGGACAGGTCACTAATTTTCTCAAGAGGCTAGTCTCTATGGCAAACTGACAGCATAGTGCACAGATATACAGCTTTTTTTAAAATAGAGTTAGTTCAGGTGGGAAGAAGGGTCTACGCATGGCAGTCCAGTGCTCTTATGTGTGGACTGATTTACTTTGCAAGAGAGTTAGTATGTAGGCATACTCCAACTTCATTTGTTTCTCGATCCAGAAAAGTGGGCTGATAACGCAGACTCGGCTGCCTCGGAGGGTCCAGAGACAGTGCTGCACTGTGAAACAGAGGGGCATGGCGGGCATGCTTTCTTATTTCTCTAGTCCTTTAGGAGTACTTGGTACTCATCCCACAGAAAATGGCATATTTTGCAACTGGGAAATTTCCAACTGATTTGGGTCACCTTTTTTTTTAATAAACTCAGATTATACCCTTCCTGTATCTATTATTTTTCCTTTGTGTTGTAATCCTTAGGCTCCTGCACCCCTGACAGTACACTGTTGCCTCCAGAAATAAGGAAGCAATTTTCATCTGTTCCCTGCTACCCTACCTGAGAACACAGTTTCTTTTGAGGGTGATACTGTGTTTTCTTTACTAGCTCTATAATCAAGTGTTGCCACTGCTTGTTAGCGCTCTTGAGATATAAAAAAATGTGATAATGGAATAAGCCTTTTTAAATTCTGATTGTCTGATTTTATGCTGCATTGTTCTCATATTACCTTGAAACTCAAAAGTATTTCAATGTGCAACTTAATACCAAATGGTATTAATAAATGTGGGGCTATCTATTCATCTGACTCCTCTGGAAAATTTCATGTGTTATGCTCTTTTATACTAATTAGTCAATAAAAATGTCATATGCCATAAAATATCCAGGTGTGGGCTATGGGCATAGGATAATCAGTTGTTCTGGAGTAAAGCTGGACTAAGAGTTGGGTTGAAAATTTGCTGGTCAAACAAATGATCTGTAAAACAATATCAGTCTTCCTTTAAAAAAATCCACTTATTATTGAATTAAGATAAATGACTAACTGAAGCTTTTTTATCCAGATAAAAGTCTAAGTGCTTCATATAAAAAATATCAAAACAACATATTTGGATTGTTCATTCCCATTTTTTGTTTCCATTCCCGCTGTTGTTTTGGCTGAAGTAGCTGAAATTCAACTGGGATTACAATTTGTGGTCATCCTAAACATGCCCTTTTCTGTTCAAAAAAAAAAAACCCACCACCACCAACAGGTATTACAACAATAACAACAAAACATCTGAGAGAAAAAAAGCCACCAGAAAAACCCCACTCAAGTATGTTTCTGAATGAATTGACAAGCATATTGAGACCATGGCCCCAACCCAGCCGAGCGCTGAAGTACATACTCATCTTTGTTTTGGGTCCTCTTTCAATTTACTTTACTGAGTGGTAGATTTAATATTAGCTCAGGCAAACCCATAATCTAGAAATGGTGTACGACAAACTTCTAGCAAGATCACAAGTGAAAAAAAATGGTAATTGTCACTCCTGGACCAATGAAGTACCCTGAAGTACCAATTTGTACCCTGAGAGTACAAATGCATACTTTTACAAAAGCCTGTGTTTATTGGTGTCTGACCCATATTCATTCTATCCTCTTTTTCTTCTCTCATGGGCAGTTTCATAGGAATCTGATGTGAGTGAGAGAAACAATTTTTGCTTTGCTCCAAGTGCCAGCAGAGCACTGATTCCCTGCTATTGCAGGGTTGACCCTGCAGTATTCAGGAAGCATGAACACCTGATTTGCAGAAAAGGTGCCAAGGCCTGCAAAAGTAGATATCAGACATACATTATGAAACTTATTATTATTTAATTTTTAATTGTAAAACATTATTTTTTAATTAGCTTTTTAATAGATATTCACTTTTGGCCTCCCAGGTGCTTCTTCCCCATTAAAAGTAAATCATCTCCCACTAGCACAGTGGTAAAATTGGTTTTGAAAACAAAGAACCTGATCTTGAGATATTCTGAGTGTAAAACAGATAAGGAGGGAGGACTATAAACAAAAATAAGCCTCTCTTAAGAAGTCTGGCATGAAACTGTAATTTTCACATATTATTATTTTTTATTAAAGCTGTGTTCAGAAAGACATCTTCCTATACATTCCTTGGGTGTATTGTAAATGTATATTTGTATAACAAATTATAACAACAGTCAGTCAGAGGAAGCTTTTTTTCCATTTAATACCATAGCTTTAAATTATATGTTAGTTTCTGCAGCAGCTCACCAGCAGAAGTGTGATTCATACTGGAAAAGCAAAGGTAGCAGAAAGAGAAGATTAAAAGCACAGCTAAACTACCAGCCACTCCGGGTGGTTGGGTTTTTTTTATAGGGGAATATCCCAGAGGATTCTGGGAGAGTCCTTTTCCTCCATGACTATTGCATAAAAGATGTACAGGTATACATGTTCTAACATACATAAGCAAATCCCACACTGTATGCTCTTTTTGTTTAGCAAATTAAAAATTGGTGAGCAGAGTAGAAGAAGAAGGGGAACGATCAGCCGAGGGCCAGGCCAGTTGGTGGGGAC
Source organism: Scopus umbretta (assembly GCA_013400535.1). Classification (NCBI taxonomy): domain Eukaryota; kingdom Metazoa; phylum Chordata; class Aves; order Pelecaniformes; family Scopidae; genus Scopus; species Scopus umbretta. The sequence continues at coordinate 11,603 of VZTL01010525.1, forward strand.
AATCTTTGCTGTACAGTTAGGACTTATTTAATTCTTTTGAGATTCTGTAAGCTTCTTTCAATAAAAATGTGTGGAAAGTGGTTAAAATCTTACAGAATTGCCCATTTCTGTATGTATCTACACTTAAAGAGGAAATTTTCTTTTATTGATTTTGGGCAAAATTCTGAAACAAAAAGCTGTCCAGGGCAAATGTTTTGTTAAACTTATTAAACATGTACTATGTATAAAAGCACATGCCACAAGTATATATGTAAAATATATACATACTGACATGCAAAATACATAATGAGAAAAATAAATTTGCCTAAATAATTATGGATAGTCACCTATATTCCCTGGGGTTTATAAGCAATCCTACAACTTAGTTATGCAGATTGTGGTGACTTTTTGCTGGGCTGTGGCTTCTTGAGGAAGATCCAACTTTTTATTAGTTTTCTTCAGGGATGTTAGATACATTTTCAAAATGAGTAACTACCTACCTACACCCTTAGCTTGAGTATCTTTTTGTCTAATAATTAGTAGGGTTTTTTTTGTTGTTGTTGCTCTAGGCATTTGTTTTAAACTTAGAAGGAAATGTTTTAAACTTAGCTAAGGAAATGTCATGCGGGAGACACAATTTGTGCAAATATTGATTAAAGACTAAGTGGCAAATATTCATTTCACCTAGTTGTTAGCATGCTGTATTGCAATTATTCTGAGAGTGAAGTGGGCACAGTAGAGCCAGGCTGAAAGTATAGTAGGAAGCCAGCTCTTCCCGGCCCATCCTGAGGGAAGTTTCTCTAGAGGGACCTTATCAAACAGCATAGGAGGACTTACTGCATTGCAGCACTGGTGGGGTTTCTATTGCTCTGTAGAACAGTCTGAATTGCTTGATAAACCCTGCCTGTTCAAGTAAAAACCTGTTATATGATGAAATGAGGAGTTTTACACAACTGAGGACAAAAAAGAATGGAAAGCATACAAACAGAGCAGGAAAATAGGTGTCCTGGATAAGAATGTCTCAGAGAAAATAATGTAGGGATTCACAGTGGATAGACAACTCAATTGGAGCTACCATTGTAATGCTGGGTCAAAAAGGCCTAATGCAAACCTTAGATTAATACAGAGAAAAAGACTGAATGGAAGGAAAGAAGTGATTTTGGTTCTGTACTGGAACATCATGTAGGATTTTTGTCTAACATTTATAAAAAGCTTGTTGAAAATGTGAAGAGATGCCAAAGAGAGATGTAAAAATGAGTTGAGGCCTGTAGAAAGTCCCTTTCAGGAAGGTACTTAGAGCATAGTCTGTTTAGATTATCAAAAAGAAGTCTGAAAAATTAGTTGAATGCTGGACATAAGTAACTTTAAAGGGAGAAAACACTAGAAAGTGAAGGGTGCTCTAATCCAGGAGAGAGAGGTACAGCAAGGACCAGTAGATGCAGACCAAACCCAGGGCAACTGAAACTTGAAACAAGCTACATAATTTTAAACAATTAGTATGGTTAATCACTGGACAAATAGCAAAGGGGAGTAGATTTACCATGCCCTGAGGTCTTCATATCCAAAATGGGAGCCTTTCTGGCTGGAGGGAGAAAAACAGCAGGTGAACTAACTGAATTTGAGTAACCTGAGACTTTGCTGGGAGCATCCCCTGCATAAGTCAGAAGTCCATAAAGTCTATTTTAGAAAGTAAGAGCAGCAAACATCAGGGGAAACTACAGTCTGCAGCTCTGCTCTGGCCACTTTCACATAATCCAAACCCTAAACTCCACTCTAGGTTTAGGAAGCATGGCAAGAGCTTGATGTAGGAAAGGTGAAAGAGGGACGAGCTGGGAATAGCACAGGTTTAGGTAACTGCTTTTGCCATAAAGCTGTGGCACCCTGGGCAGAAAAAGGGGACAAAACACCTTGTGAAATGTAAAAACAGCCTGAAAGGGAGCGTGGGCACCAGCAGCCCTTGGCAGTGCCTGTGCCGGCAGCCCAGTGAGACTCCGGGCCCCTGTTACATGCCAGTTTGTTTCTATGAGTCACTGTCACAAGCATGCTCATATATATGTATACACTCCCCCATTCACTAAAAAAGCCACAAAGCTCTTTATTATTCATGGAAAGTCCAATTTCAGAGTCATTCTTCCTACCTTTAGTCACAGTCTAAGTTGTTTTTTTTTTCCTCATGGGCTAGTCACAACTTTCATAAAAAATAATTTTAAGGGGCTATTCTAAATATTTTTGTATGTATATCCTAAGTAATTTTCCTTAACTAAACATATGGATGCATACAGTTCAATCTAACTTGACTATGCAATCTTTTTTTCTTCATTTTTACCTTGCTGAATGATAACCTGGAAGGATTTCTGCTTAACTGAACATTTTCTGTTGGGGTATTCATAATGAAAGAAGTGGAACCAAATGTCTCAAGCCTCTGATACAGTAGTGGTATACCTTGCCTTCATTCTGGAAAGCAGAATATGGAAAGAACTAGTTGGAGACCTACTGTATTCCAAGTGGATTTCTTCTGCTGTTAAGTAATCTGTACTCGGCTCATATTTTTTTTTTTTCTTTTTCTCTCAACTGCTTCTCTAATTCTTAACTGATTTCAAGACGGATAGATACACATTTCTGGCAAGCATAACTGTTTATGGGAAGGAAGGGGAAAAGCCTCCCGGTTCTAGCAGGAAGGTTTTTTCCTCTGAAAATGTCATTGGAAATATAAAGAGATGTGACAAACTCCAGCTTTCAAGCTTTAGGCATGGATATTTTTTTCCAACAATTTTTCTAGTTGCTTATGGTTTTTTTTTCCTGTGGGACCTGCATAAAATATACACAGAGATATACAATCCCACACAGTGCCAGATTTTTTTTCTTCTTAGAGAAACTTTCACTAACTATAAGTTATGGAAAACTGCTGTTGATGAGACTGGTACATGTCCTACAGGACACTAATATGATTAAGCCACTCTTCTTTGACATTTAGATACTACCACCTTATTTTGGTACTGTTAAATCCTGAAAATATGTTCTCTGAGTACATCTGCTCTGAAAAAAATTTTTACCACAAGCACTTGTAGATCTCATCATATAGAAGGTGCTTACATGGCTTCATGGACTTACTGCAGCTTGGAAAATCCTGCTAGGCACTCTGGATTAACATTTTAGCTGTCTGTGTTGCTGAATCTTTCCTGCTATTTTTACTCATATTACCTAAATGCAAATGTAACTACTGCTTTTAGATTGAAAGCTCATCTCACATGTGTCAATGCACAGCTTTCAGAAGGGAACAACACATTTCAATTTTTCTCACTCCATTTAAATTTGAACTGAAAAACTGGAAGCAGATATCACTTATCCATTTACAGTGCAAACATTAATCACCCATGCATTAAGGTTTTCTTCATTCTTTTAAAAATTAGTTCCTTGTGATAAGAAAACTAAAAAATCAAATTACTAAATCCTATAGTTAGGGTTATAAAAATATTAGCTTAACATTTATTTCTCCTGTCCCAAAAAAGAAGAGCTTCAAAGATCTATGAATCTTAATCCTTACAATATTATCCAATACATTTCATTTTGGTACTTGTGTCAAAATAAGATTCATCTGTAACTTGGTTGAGTTAATCCAACAACAAAACAAAAAGTCATTTTCAAAGATACATTTTCTGCTCAGCCTTTACTGCCCACCTGCTCTTTAATGGGAACAGCAAAGCTACACAAGAAAAATACCTCATGGCCAAGAGTACTGGTGTCAGATGGTGTCAGACAACTGGGTAAAAGTATGGAGACAGGGCTGGAAACTCGAGGTAACTCCCTCTAGAAAGTGACAGTGCAATGGAGGGTAGATATTAAAACAGTCATTGGCATTGTGAAAGAATGGCAGGTCTAAGAGAAAGAAGGGTGCTTAATAGCATCTCGGGGGCCCAGCTTGGGGTGTGATTCATGTCTGCATGTTATAGAAGCTGAGTTTAGTGCAGGTGACTGCCTGGCAGCTGTGGTTTGTGCTCTCGGTGGCATAGGGATGTCTGAGGTAGCTCGGGTTCAGACACAGGACCTTAATGAAAAGGTGAGAAAAAACTTTTCCTCTCTACTGGAAACTTCCATTTCAGCATGTCATCATGTCTTACCAATGTGAGAGGGTGAGCAGTGCTTTCTGCCTCACCATGTCTGCAGCCCTGAAGGGCTTTGGTGGGAACTAGCACAGATTTGCTGGAGGAGTGCCTTCTCCCTCACTTTGGCTCAAGGGACAAAACTGCCAGGGGGAATGTTTGGCTTGCTCTTTTCAGAAAACTAAATTTTATTTTATTTTAAATGCAGGCTGTCAGGAGACAGGTATTACTTTACATGGTACTAGAATAGTTTTACAGTAGAATAGTTTTACTAGAATAACTAGAATAGTTTTACAGCTCCTGCGAATGGTCCAGCTTAAACAAGCCTGAAAGGGGATTCGTAGATTTAAGGAAGAGGGACAGCAACCACGTTTTCAAACTGGGAAAAAACCTCCCCCTGGAGTTCCAGCTCTAACTAGGCAATTAGGGTCCAAAGAACAGTCAATGACTACTTTGTCTATTATCTTAGGGGTGAAGATTTATGTGCTGACATAGCACATAGCTTAGTGTGCTGACGCTAAGTAGTCACAGCAAGTCAGTAAATGCATTTTTTCCCATTGCGGAGAGGTAAGGAGAACCCAGCTCTGACGGGATTCACCTGGTGAAGAAGAATTCACATCTGTGGCTGTCTGACCAGAGCCAGTAGTAAAGGATTTGTCTTCATCATGTCCCTGTGTCCTTCCCACAAGGAGAAATACAGGGACAGCTTAATGCTTTCCTTCTCAAAGCATGAGGCAAAGGAATACCACTTCAGAAGGGATATGCAAGGAGCCTTCATTCATCCAAAGTGCAGTTAAAGCTGTAGAAGCAGTGTTTGATTCTGAGGGCAAAGGCTGAACTTGTAAAATCCTTCATTTGAAGGCACTGAGAGTTCTTTGCAAGCATCTATGCGTATTAGACCATTATTTCTTAACATTCTCAGAGGGCATGTCCTGGTTAACCAGGATGGCTGTTCAGCATATTGATGGGTGAATGTATTTGTCAGGGTGACAAATTTTCAAGTGAGGGCATGAGATAAGCCTAGTGGCTAACAGAAGCCTCTCCCAGAGATCTCTGGAGGGATGGGAGTTCAGGAGACACTACGGATGATCTCTTTGCTTTCTGTAGCAAGAGAACTGAATAAGCACTACCAACAGTCAGGCTTCAGACATACTCTAAATTTCTGTATGTATTACTGCATTTAGGGGTAAAACAAACAAACACCACATATGCTTGCTAGAAAGTGCTTATTCTGTAGGCCAATCAATTGTGTTTAACCATGATTAATGACTTAGTAGCTTGCAGACCTGGAGCAGGTGAAATAGACAGTGTCCATTTATGAAAGTTCACGTGGGTGGCAAGGACATGATCCTGTGTACAGCGATGACCTTACTCCCTAATGTGAAACTACTAGAGTGCCTAGATGAAGTGTTGAGGCAAGAGGACCAGCTAGCAGCCCACCAGTAAAGGGTGCAGGTAAGAGACTGCTCAGCTGACAGGAGAGCAAACGGGCATGCCCAGACTGTGCTGCAGTGGCAGCTGCAGCTTTTATGTTCAGCCTAAATTACAGTTACATAAAGAGGGGCTGGGATTTCACACCAAAAAGCTGTGACTAAGGCATTATTAGAGTACGGGATATTAGATCTAGCTGTTTTCTTACCAAGAAAACAGAATGGAAGGTTTCATTATTTAAGAAAAGCTTATCCTGCTTTCTTACCTTTTCTCTGTTTATTTCTCTCCCTTCAATATTGTGCTTTTTGTGAACCATTTGACACTTCTTTGACATATTCTACTTAGAAGGAATAGTTCACTGTGCGTCCAGGCAGTGTTGATATAGCTGGAGGTTTATTAATGGTCCCTAAACTGAACCTGCAGAAAATTTCTTCACACTGGACCTAGTAATGAAAGAGTATCGCAGATAGTAATTAGTTTGTGCAGATTATAGGGAGATAAATTTGGCCGCTGCCTCAGTCCTTTGGGACTTTCATTCCTGATGAGGCTGATGGATTTTCTAATGATACCAACTTTGGTTCCTGTCCTATTGCAACTGAATAATCATTGTAAAGTTCTCATAGGTGGTATCTCAGAAAAGACTGGATAGATCTTGAGGGAAGCTGGGGGGCATTTTTACCTCCCCCACCCTGAAAAGGTCATTGTTTTCAGATTGTTAAAAACATTGACTAGAAACCAGCTGGTCAATCTGAAGGCTGGCAAGTACCTAGTGATGACTCTATATTATCCAGACTTGATTAATAGTAGAGACTCTGAAAACACAACCGTCACCACCTTCCTTAAACTTCTGGTAACGTGTTTAGAAATATATTAGTTTATCTCTCTAAGCAAGTCTCTGACATCTGTCAAAAGTGGCAGACTCCTGGTTCCACAATAAAATGACAGTATCCTAATCAAAATAGGAAGATAGCTATATTACAAACACATAGGCTGTTTCACAGAGTGATTAATTCCTCCCTACAAATTTATCTAATTGTATTAGCTTCAGAATCTCTCATTATTTGCTTAATCTGACATTAACGTGGTAGGAAAGTCACAATCGTTTTCATACACTATAATCCTTTGTCCTTTTCTTTGCTTTTCAGCCCCAAAGATGAAACATGAGAAATGCTGTCTTTTTGGAGTAATATTCATTGCTTTCACCTGCCTGAAGTCCTTAGTGTAGTTGTCTTTATAGAAGCAATACTTCCTTGCAGTGACAAAGAGGCCATTTCAAAAAAGCGTGGGGTGAGCTGATGAAAGAATTGCAGCAAGCAGAGAGTGCTTTACATTCTCTGAAAAATGGTATGATGTAGTATTTCCACTTATCTTGCTGAGCAAATAATAAAAGTCACTCACTTTTCTCTGCAATACCTTTTAACAAGCTCTCCTAGCTGTGTAGTTATAGTGCAATAGTATCCAGGATAGTAAAGAACTTTTTAAAATGGAAAAGGGGAGCTTGTGTTGTAAAAGTGTTCCTTTTTTCAAGATCTGAAAAAAGTTGCTTTCAGAAAGGTATATTTTCTATATTAATCTGGTTCTTATATTGTGATATATATCAGTGGGTGACTAGTTCTAAATCTGAGAAGAATAGATTTAGTTTTCCTGGAATTAAGATACTCAGATATATTTCCTTTAAAAAAAAAAAAAAAAATTATAAAGAGATTCTTACATCTTCCAGAAAAGTCATTATCAATCAGATAAATGTATATTTATACAAGGTTGAATAGTGTTAATACGAAAAGTAAAAAGAAACTTGACATGAGATAAACCGGGAACCTGATGCCATGGTAGACTTAAAGAAGAGACTAACCAAAGGATGGTTAGCTATTTTTTAATAAGCTGTTTTTGAACTAAAGTCCTTATCTTTCTCTTGAGTTTTGCGCTTTATCGAAAACATCAGTCTTGACATAACTCAAAGTGAGACAGTGGCTGGAAGAGCTGAAGTCTCAGGCTCTTTTGGGAAGGAAAAATAATCTTTAACATTTTCCTAACTTCTTAATTCACAGACCTTCTTCTGCAGCAAACCTTTTTATTCCTACATGTGGCAGCATTTTGTCATCAGTCAGCAACCTGTCTTGTTTTCTGTAGTTTAACTAACCTACAGGAGCCAGAGGTGCCGTAGTCACTTTGTCTGATATTTATATACAAGGGAGTAGAAGGTAAGCAACTGATTGAGGATCATTCATACAAATAATGTAGTTGATCCTTTGCTGACTGAGGAAGGCTATGAAGACTAAGTAGGATACCTGTGCATGTACTTCACCCACCAAGACAACAAAGGCGTGTAATTCAATGGAAAAGGTGTTTTTTTACAGAACACTTCTAAGCTCAAAGACAAAGCCTGTGACTTGTAGAGTGAAGGATGTACTGAAGGGCCTCAGAAGGATTTCAGGCATGTCTGTGGATAAGGAAGAGTTATTTGTGGGTTTTGTTTGGTATTTTAAGCTTTCTGAATTAAAATCTCTAAATGTGACCTTTTAAAAAAGCACTTAACTGTGTGACATTGCCAGCGAGTGTGAAGGTTATGTTGCTTTTGTCTGGCAGCCTCCTTTTTGCAAGAAGTGAGTCTGCATTTCCATTTTGTGGTGGCCCATAGCGAGAACTGCAAAGTGATTGCCTAGTGCTTTGCCTCAGAGATGCAGCACTGGAATTTCATGTGGTCAGATCCAGTCTGAAAACATGACAGGAAGATCATCACAACTCTATTTTAGCAAGTTCTTATAAAATGCATAGGTAAACATTGTCCTAACTGTTAGAAAGGGAAAAGGTAAATTGATCCTGGTGAGGCATCCTTTGAAAAATTGTCAGCACTTGGTATGCCAGTGTTTCATTTTGTTGAGGACAACTTCCAAAATAATTTCTGACAGAAATGTTGCTAGACATCTCAGCAGGGAAAAGGGCACATCACTAACCCCCCTGCCATTGAAAAACAAGTGACCTGTGCTGGTCACTGTGCATGAGAGGAGGTGTGGCAGAGACAGAAAAGCCCAAATGCATACAGCTGCCTGTAAGAAGGGTAGATATGTCTAAGGGCGCTTGAACTGAGGTGTTTACAGTCTTTGTCTCTCAGAGCTTTTCTGACCTCACACTGAATTACCTCAAGGGAGCTCTGGAGATGGTACTTGCTTATGGATCCACAGCAGTCAGTCCAGACAGGACTGTGCTCACAGACACGACATTATCTTTACTAGGTTAAATTAGGAGCAACTTTGAGAACAATCTCCAGACCTCAGTATTCCACTTCCTATTAGCCATAGAGACTGTCTAAA
>VZTL01010528.1:6617-17901 GCA_013400535.1 Scopus umbretta
ACCTCTTCAACCAGGAACAAACCAATTCTTGAAATGATTAAACATCAAATCGTATCTTTTCCACTGCTCTTCTTCCCATAACAGCTCTACAAGTTCTAGTAAGTAGTCTCAAAAAGAAACCCAGAGAGTATACCTTCATAGATTGACAGCGAAGAGCACTTGCTCCTCAGCACTTTAATGCAGAATATGGCTGACTTATAAAATATATGTACCAGCTTGACTAGGAAAAGTAAGTCACATTGCTAATTGCCTAAGGCATTAATGTTTTCATATAATCTAGACTAGACCCTGATTTCTAGGTGAGCTAAGCTTACATCTTGAGAATCGCACTCCTGGATGCTCTGATTCTCTTCCTTTCTTGAGGCCACGTGAAGATTCTCTTTCTCTGTTGAGCCATTCCGCTGGACATGGGAAATAAAAAAAGACAAGAAAATAAACAGTTAATATAGATAAAATTTCAGAAAAGCCACATTTGAAAAATCAGGATAACAACAAGAAACCAAGAAGTCAGATATTTCAAACTGTTAACTACTTTATACACTGCATTTTCAGCAAATTTTGTAAAAGGAATGTTTTAATATTCATTGTCATTAAAGCACTTCCTTGAAAAGGATTAGTTCCATATAACTAATCAAGACTTTCTACCTGAAAACTGACCACACAAAAGTGACTTGATGCTATATTTTTTTTGTATGTTAAGCAAAATCAAACAAAGCACAAATGAAACAACATTTTCTTTTGGAAACAAAACATTTGGATGTGGGGGTAAAGGAGGAAAAAAAGCATTTTCAGAACTCCTATTTCTCTGACTCTTGTGGATACTGGGAAAGATTTAGGCCCTGAGTGGAAGCCATTTATGAACTGCTTTAGCTTACTTCAGCTGTCTGCAGTCTCTCCCTGCTGGGACCTCACGTCATTGCGAGCTGGCAAAATGTGTTCCATCTCATGCCTTTCACTTACCTCCTTACACTCAGAATGGACTGCTATATGGGGCAGATTGCTCTACAATTCAGGCTGTCACTTTAAATAAGCAGTGAATTTCCTTCCACTAAAATATTGGCTATTTTAGGCATGTTTTTTTCATATTTCCTGCAACTTTTAAGATTCAGAGTGACATGAACAGGAAGAATATGCACCGCTTTTTTATACAGAGCTTGCACTGTATTTATACCCCAGTATTTTTTAACTTAGCTTGCTAAGTTCACAATTTTGTGGCCTTAAATACTAGACCATGGCATAACATGACAAGGAATTATTTCAAAAAGAAATGATCCATAAAATATGGAAAATGTACTACTAAACTAACTGGATGTCCTGATATTGCCTGTATACCACAACTTCACATTCTGCTGAGACATGAAGTAACTAAAACAGCTGGATGCACCATAATTTACTGATATTCATGAGGTGATTGTCATGACCACCTTGTTATTCTTAGTTCTGCAGAATTATTTGTTTAAAAAGCATTCATTTTCCAGTGACTAATTCAAAGTCCACTGAAATTCACTGAAGGAATGTAAATTATGTAAGACTTGTAAGTGTTTCCAAAATACACTTTTGCTAAAAAAACCCCACAAAACAACAAAAAAAACCCCCAAACAACCAAACACCACACCAACAATCCCCCCAACCCCAAATCAAAATGCAACAACTTATTTTTACTCTGATACAATATATTCCCAGAAAATAATCAAATTGAAGACATAGCATTGATGAGTCTCTCTTTTTGTTCTAAGTTTCAGATCATGAAGAGTTTGCAACCACCCGCAGGTATCTGGCTTCCATGAAATTGTCTGCAAGACATCTCAAAACTCTTCAGGGGAATGGGGACAGGGAACAAATGAAACTAATTTTTCTGCAAAGAAAAGTTGGAACTTCAGACACCAGTTTTGAAAGCTTAAACCATCCTTTCCTCGTGTCACTTACAGTGCTCTGAATTACTAACGAATACAAAGGTTTCAAAAATGATGGAGAACAGGAGAAAACAAACCTGGCTGGTTACTATTTGCAATATAGTCTCTGTTTAACAGCTCTTCAGTGAGGAATTGTTAGTTTTATAGAGTGATTGACTACCAGAAAAAGTGATGAGGAGGTGAACAGATTAAAAAGACCAATATAAATAACTGTTTTGTTAAATAATGAATGTCATTTCATACCTGTTATTGAGCGATTTGCCTGTTTGGACTGAAAGAATTATTACAGTTCTGCAAACTTCAATTTCTTCCCATTGAATAAGAGAGGCATATGTACAGTGAATGACAATACACACATTCACCTGATTTCTTCACTCCTTGAACCAGTAAATCCACATGGGATGCCAGGGAAACCAGTCAGCTTGAAGCCTTATTAACTCAGAAGAATAAATACCTGTGCACAGTATCTCTAGTTTCAGAATTTGATTCCTGCTCCAGATTGTACCTTAGTAAATTATACACGCAGAATATATACCAAATTTCTCAGCATGTTATACTAATTTCTACACAACAAGGAGAAGTTTGGGATATTTAGGTGAGGCTGTCATCAAGAAAACACTTTCCCCGTGTCAGGTTTTCAAATGGTTACAACATTTCCTACCTCTAGGAAAATGGAAACCAGGACAATTTCCAATTCTCATCCTCTTTAATATTCAAAATAGTCAAGTGCGATATTATATCCTAGAAGCCTTCTCCTTATTTCTCTCCCAAAACAAAATATAATATTTTTCAAGGTGTTCCAGTTTTCATATGATTGCCTTAACCAGCAGGACCAGATTCTATAACAGCCTTTAAAAATCACTTGCCACAGCTGCACCGCTCAGACTCTGGCCAAGCAAGGGAGCACCGACAGGTCTGCTGGTTTCTAATTGATAAACCCCGCACTGCTTCAGCTATTGCACAACCATCATCTCCAATTATTTTCCATATTGTTACCCTAAGCTGACATTGAGCTGCATGTCTTGAGTTCTAGCTTAAAATGCCACCACGCTTCTTGGAGCGGCCAAAAGAAGACAGCATAACAGAGTGCAAGAAGGTGTCTTGCCAGGCCCTGGCTGGGGCCTGTAGATTTGAGTTCTGCCCTTCTGGCCAGAACACCACGGGGCTTTCTTGTGTCTTATGTGTGTACTTTTAATTTATAATGTTTTGATACCAAGACAGACTTATTACATGGGAAAAAAAACAAAACAAAACAAAAAAACAAAACATTTTTGAAGGCTTATCTGTTTGCTGATGATGTGGGAGTCTTTGAGGTAGACTTTGCAAACAAGATCCTTTGTTATTAAATTAATCTCTCCTAATAAAAAATGAATAGGCTATTATTTGTCTGAATGAAGCCTATTTACTAGACTGACAGCTTACCTATTAAAAATGCCATCAAGTTTTCCAAAGTGAATCAGTTTGGAAGCAATTTCTGAACTCCTTTCCAATTTGCTTAAAGCTTTCTGAACCTTCCTCAAAGCTTTTCAATACAGGATTTCACATGTGAACATTTTTTCAGAGATCATCAACACTTTTAGCTTTTTTTCTTTGAATTAATTAGAAATTGCAGCATCCTCCTGATGAGACCTTACAAGCTTGTCTAAAGTCCAAGCTTTGCATTTCAGATACTGGAAGTAAGCAAAATTTTTTACAATGCTTTTAACGTATGTGCTTGCAGATGAGACTAAACTCCGCTGGTGCACACTTTGCTTGCAGCAAAACTTCCAGAACACTTATGACAGAGAAGCAAGCCAAACTAATTATTTCTTTGAGTTCTCTTCCAAAGTCTGCACTGGAATAAATGACAAGAGCCCAATTCTACTTCATGCCTTTGAAATTTCCTTCAGTTATGCTTTATGTATTTTTCATTTCTCACATCATACAAATTTTCTTTGCAAAGTGAGCATTGTTATTGTAATATCCTCCTCATCTTAACTGCTAAATAAAACTGCAAAGCTAAGTCAACTGAATTCCATCTTTCATAATGTCTTTGACTTTGCAGTTCAATTCTTTCCTATATTAGAAATAGTCTTATCAGATCTTTCTTCTTCCCACATAGCTTTTTGGCATGACTGCACAACTCTTACTCTCTGGTCAGCGTTTGTTCATGTGAGATGCCAGAGTGCTATTGACAGGACGTCTTGCCAGATGACCTGCCAACACAAATATGGGTTCCATCAATGCATTTATTTCCCATTACTTAGGCTCTCACAGATTACTCTTTGTTACACCAAGGGTTTCTACTGATATTCAATTTCCATGTTAAAAAAACAGTATTTAAAGATACTCGTAGCAATCTAACAAGAAGATTGCATGGAATTTTGAATGTAAGCAAACAAATAAAGCAGTTTCTGGCAGAGTGCAAGTTCATGATACCCAAGGACAAAACAAAAAAAAACAAACACCCAACAAAAAAACCAGTTCTATGACAGCCATGATGATTTTTCTCTAATGATGGGCAATGTCCTGATATGCATATTCATAGCCTCTTTTGATAACCTTTAAATACAGAAATCATTGGAGTTTGCTCAGAAACACATTTTTTGCTACCATAGGCTTAACTGGCCCAATCTACAAACATTCAAAAGCTACCTACAGCAAAGACTTGCTAGCCTAACTCTGGCATGCCTGCTGCGCCTGGCTGCACTTGGTGACGTCCCTCTGGCACGCTGAGTGAGGCCAATCTCAGAGACCCCCCTGGGCTGGGGATTGCTTCTATTCACCTACCTCCAGTGACGTTACTAAACAGATGGTCTGCAAAGGAGCTACAAATGGGAAACAACCAAGGCCTGAGTTGATTCTGGTTCTCAGCACACTCAAACAATTTGTGTTCTTTTGGGAGATGCCTTACTCCTTTGAGATGGCAATGGCTTATTGTCATGTCTAGGAAATCCAAAATTGCTCAAGGATTTGTAGCACTTACTGTGAAAAACTAGAACAGTTTTGTATGTAGCAGCTGGATTAAGTTGTCAGTGCTTTTCTGGGCAAGGTGCATAGCGCAAGTGCCAGAAACACCTCCTTTCCAAAGTCAGTTCTGTCTGACTGCTCCTGGAAACCAGGGAATTTGTCTTTATATCACACGTGCATACAGGCCAGCTGCCACATAATGCCTCACATATTTATTTCAGTCAAGAAAAAGGTGTCAATCCTATCACCTTTCCTTCTCCCCCTCATTTTTGAGTAGCTCCGTTTGCTATTACAAAATTTCACAGTTGCTTTTTGGACCGTATGACAGACTTTCGACTTGCTCTCCTAGACCTACACGTTTCAGGTATTTTAAAGTAATTGAGTATCTATTATATCTTTCCACAACAGAAATCACAGATAAATATGTACTACTAATATCTTTGTAGAGTATAAAGGAAAACATTGTATCGCATTTCATTATATCCTGACTTTAAAATCTTCCACAGCTTAAATCACATGCAGAAATAAATGAGAAGCCCAATTCTACTAACAGTAATCACCCTATATATTTCTATGACAGTGATGGCCATTTTACACATATATACATATATTTGTCTGTGTATACAGTAGAGGTAACAAGCTTTTCTCCACTGCACAGTCAATATTATTCAACAATAAGCGGGAGAGACATAGCTCAGTTTTTATTTCTATTTAATGCACATCTACAGTTACATTTACATAGGGCAATTCTTCTCAAAGGACTGCAAATCCTACAACGTACCAAATCTTTAAACTTCTACATAGTGTTTCTTAAGTAAACAGAATTGTCCTTGTTTGTTTTTTTTTTTGTATTTGCACTATACTCAAATATCTTTAAGGTGGAAAATAGTTGCTTACTGTTATACGTTATGCCAAGACTGAGCACAACAATCAGAAGTTTTGCAAGGGATCTAGGACAATCTTACTCCCATTAAAAGTGAAAATTGTTAGGACATCTTTAACATGGATACCAAAAGACCACATTTTCTTTTCTTCATATTTCACATGCATTTGTGTTGGTTGCAATGGGATTTCTCTGAGATGAACATTCACAATAACCTCAAATGTCTGAACATCCATCAGAGGCAAAAGCACTTGTTCTTTCAAATTGATCATTTGGGATGATAGATGACATATTTAGATGTTAATTTCCTGAATCATCCTTTCCATAACACTACTACGAGTGCAGAATTTTCCCTCACACACGCAGCTGCCTCCCAGCAGTATATTATGTTGGACATAATAAGGACAATAATGTTGTTAAGTTTTTATTTGTTAAGTGTTCTGGGGTCCTTCCTCTCTTGAAAAAAAAAAAAAAAAACCTACTCTAAAAGAAAAAACAAAAAAGAATTCAGAATGTCATTTCTCAAGAACTAGGGAAGATATCCTGAACTTTTCAAGCACTGTTCATAGTATTTCCTAACACATAATTCTTCCAGTTACAGTCAAACTCATTGGGAAAATAGTTACTAACCACCTCAAACCAGTGGAAGTGATCTCTAACTTGAACATTGCTTCTACATGAGAGCCAGTACAGTGTTCCCTGAACTCCAGAGAGCTGGAGGAAGACAGTCTGCTGTCAGAGACCAGATCAAAGCACCCTCTCCATGGGAGTCCAGCACGATGTGTAGCAAACTCACAAATATGCCTGAAGATAAGAAAGAAGCACAGAAACAGATGAAAATAATAACAGGTCACCTTCCTCTGGTAACATACAAAATGTACTTGCATTTACAGTATGGAGTAGAACTCCATGAACTATGCTCAGGCATTTAGTGATTAAGTTGTTACCTAAATGCCTCCAAGACAGCTGCAAGGGGCTGGTGAAGAGGCAGGACTTGTGGGAGAGCAGTGCCCTTCTAGAGAAACAGCTGGAGAACTATTCTAGGGCATCTAAACAGGCAATGGATGCCAATTTAAAGCAATTCCCAAAATACATAGCTACGCAGAAACAAAAAGAAGCCATGTCTGCTTATCATTGTGCTCTGAATTCTGCTGTTTTTTTCTAGTACAGCTTATTTTGAAAGCATTGCATATTTCAGATAATTTAAATGCATGTTTTCTAGCAGAACCTTAAACCAACATTTTTAGTTACCTCACTTCTTTGTAACAACTGCAGTTTCTTATTTATATTTCCTTGCAGCTAAGGGGGGAAAACCCTCATGAAAATGTATGCAATCAGTTTTCTCAGGATCAATAAGAAGACCTCTGTGATGATTCATTGTACCTCAGTTTTCAAAACAGAGTCAAAATGATGCATTTACTTATATTTAGCTGCAAAGAAAAGACAGAAGATATCTAAGTCATATGCTTTAAGAAGATTAAAGACAAGTAAACAAAACAAAATTCTGGTAAGATTATATGAGAGAGAGAAAATTACCTAAATTAACTGAAAAAAACCCTTAGAAATATTTTGTCCTTGTACTGACCTAATGAAACCCAGAAATAATAATCTACATTAAGCTGACAACAAAACATCACCATCTCTTTGTCACATAGCAGACATGCATGTGTTTGCATGAAACATATGAGACAATGAAAAACTAGAATTATTGGAGTCAGCTGTTAGGTAGGCTGTTCAGGAAAACTAAACACTAAAGCAAATCCCATACACCACACAATTCTGGAACCTAGTGAAGCTAAACATTTACAGTCCAAATTATATTTTAATCAATAATGACCACCATAAAAGAATCTAAGTAGTTCTAAGTAGTGCTTAGTGCACACACCCCCCACATGTGTGCATATATAATTATATATAATTTATCTCTAACATGTAGCATGATATATAATCTTGATATGATACATTAATTTAGATACAATTGCATGTGTATGTATATGTGTGCACAAGTGTGAGAGAAGAAAGAGACAGCACAAGATGAAGATTAAATATCACCAGTCTAATTACAAAATTCATTTTTTAATCAGGTCATGCTAATGTCCTCGTTCTTATTCTTCCTAACTGACAATATAAAAAGAAAATTCAATAAACTATTATATTAAAAGTATGCTTCCAGTATTTAAGGAAAAAACAAGCTGATTTTCTGAAAGTCCCACAAGGTGACAATTTTATGAGAGTTAGAGAAAGCGATGGGTTTGTTCTTTTTTTTAACATATTTTCCTGTGTTTTCTTCCAGAAGACACAGTTAATGTTGAACAAACTGTTATTACACTTGCCGACGTTTAGATTTGAAGGTCACTGCAATTAAGAGCATGCATTATTCTTTTGTATTGGGTTTGGTTTATTTTGATGATACCCATTTTATAGTTTCAAATACTCTGTGGCTAACCAAATCAACATTCACTTGCACAAAGGACAGTAAGGAAGCAAATTCCTGGTGTTTTTTTCAATTTTTAACAGGAGTTGAATGGCCTTTGTGTCTTAGAACATTTCCTAATAATACTACTAGTAGTAGCAAGAAAAAAACTACTTGTAGATGGCTCATGATGGCTTACAGGAAAAAACAGAAAAATTAATCAAATTAACTATTCACTGTGAAGCATGTGTTCCATTCTACATGTCTTGGATAGCCTACGCAGTAGTTTCCAAACTGAATGTTTGTAACGCCCAGGCTACCGAGTGCTCTAAATAGATAGCAGATAGCAGATAAAAGAATGCTGATTCTAATCCCCTCTTTGCAGAGGATGGAACACTAGGATTGAGAGCAATACTTTTTGAGTTAGTATAAATGTGTAATAATCAGAGCGGAGCATTCAAAGCTATTTCATTACCCACAACTTTTTTAGTCTTTACCAGTTCACTGTAGCAATTCTATGTTCTCTTGTTTTATGTTTCACTCTCCTATAACTAGAATCTTTTCTATGAAAATAAAATTAGAAAGAAATTTAAAACAATAAGGGTATTTTAACCTTCAATAAAATGGTGTATTGCAGTTCACATCTGTTACTATGTCTAAAGCTGCGAATACCTCCATATACCACCTCCCCCCAAACCACTGTTGGTCCTAAACAGCTTATGCCTAGACTAATTTTGCTTCTTTTTCACATTAATAGGGTGGAGCAAATCATAACCAGCCAAAGAACAGCCCAAAGTCTAGAACTAATCAGACAGCATTTCCTTAAGTCTTTCACAGCCATGGAAATCTTTAATCACTCCCATTAGATCTACATAAGACCTAATAACAGCCCAGCAAAATTTAAGTTTGGGTACGTTCTGACAAGTTAAATTTGCTCTATAAGATCATCCTGGCTGCCAGATTTTTCTAGCTTGCATTTTTTATAGTGTGCCTCCTTAAGACTTAAAGCCAAACTAAATTAAAAAGAAATACTATTGAAAGTGCAGTTTGATATCAGTGATAAGAGAACTAACCTGTTTAAGTCTGAAATGTATTAATAGCTTACTATGGAGGATAGTCAAGGACGTTCTGTGTACATGGCAATTCTATTGCCATACACTTTTGGCTGATGAGAACTTGTGCAGTTACAAGAAAGATTCTTAATAAAAAAAGACATTTGTAACTTTCTGGTGATAACAGGAATGAGATCTGCAGCTAAATACATACGGAAGTCCTCTGTAATGCAAGAAAAACTATTGAACTGTGAGGACAGATGGCATTCTGACATTACTTGAAATGGCACTGCATCATAATAACACCACAAAAACAGCTATTCAACTTTGAGGGTCACTGAACACTAACATTTTCCAAATGAGTCCCAATTACAAAAGCACCTGTGCCCAGTAATTTTATGCTAATCCGATGAAAAATACAACATATTTAGCATCATGAGTCCACATAATTTCTCATTTATTACCTGTAGTAACTTAGCCTATTGTTTATCCACTCTATTTTAGTAGAGGACATAATTGCAAAGTGAATTTAAAGGACACATGGCTTACATTCTGCCAAAACCAAACAGGTCTGTCTTTGCTAAAAATATCCAAACTTGTTATTCATATAGAAAACTTGAACAAAGTATGCTAACATAAATAGCAGGCTAACATGTGTATATATGCAAGAATCTGCAAAATGAGCCCATGGAAATGGAAATTACCTCTTGCCAGTGAAAAGCAATACAAGATTTCAGTATTATCATCAGCAAAGGACACTGCATTCCATAAGAGAAGCCAGCGGAATTGGTAAAATATTTGCTTTGTATGACTATCTGTTGGGATTTTATTTGTAACCGGGTAGGTGTTCCCACAGCTGTCTACAGCTTCTGTCTCACTTTAATCATTTGGTTGATATGTAAAGAGGAGAAAAATATTTTTGAGAAACATCTCCTGTTTTATGAGTGCATACCAATATGTGAAAGTTTGTGCCTTAAAGAACAAAAACTATATTGCACTTCACATAATCCAGTTAGGAAACTTAGCAAGTCCTATTAGATCTCTTCTACTCCATCTGTAGGCATGGCTTTTGTTAATCCTGACTTTTATAGGTGAGAGAAATGCTCCATCGCTATACAATTCACTCTCTTTGAAGTCAACTGGGCTAATGATACAAACATTTTCTGAAGGCTAGTGCTGCCTCTAATGATGTCGTGAAGTGTGAGCTGCATATATATTACATATTTTGAGGACAGCTGACTGCTGTGGCAAAGCTGTTGATAACACACTTAAGAGCTATGGTCCTGCAAACCCCTAGGCATCACCATAGCCATTTCAGTGGAAGCTGCACAGGCTCAGTGCCTCACAAAACACTGTGGGACTCCTATATGATATCCCTTGCTTCTATTTTTTTTAATCCCCAAATGCAGCCTTTTTTATGACATTTCAGTTCTGAGATTTCCCTTAGATTTATTTCCTATTCTGCCACAGATTTTTGAAGAAAATGTTTGTGTAGTACTACAGGCTTTCAGTCCTCAGTTCAGATCTCATGCCACTACAGTTAGGTCACTGGGTTACCATAAAGTTACGCTGCAGACATTTTTATCATTCGTGATAGTATGTTGTTAAGGTCCACAGACAGCCTTTGCATAACTAGCTCAAGAGAAGTGGACCCTAAAACCTTTATTTATACTATATAGGTGTGTATTGTCACTGGATATATTTAAGAGCATAAAAATATCATTGCTAAACTGCTTTCAAGGCACTTTATTGCACCCAGTACACCTAAACCTGTATTTCCTAGATAAAAGGAAAAGTAGAATAACCTCTAAAATGGCCAAG
The DNA here is from genome assembly GCA_013400535.1 of Scopus umbretta. NCBI lineage: Eukaryota > Metazoa > Chordata > Aves > Pelecaniformes > Scopidae > Scopus > Scopus umbretta. The sequence goes on from VZTL01010528.1 coordinate 17,649, forward strand.
GAAAGAATTACATTTATTACTCAAGGCTCTATGTAGTTGGCCTAGAAATATGACTGGATTTGCCACGTAGCACATCAAGACTTTCTTGAATTATTGTGCTGTTAGAGGACTTAGTAATAGACTTCTGGCATCTCTATCATTAATCATTTGTATTTCAATTATAAAGTTTTAATTTGTTGTTTCTCTAAGTCAAACAAAAGAATTGGGGGCAACTTGAGAAGTAACTGGGTCTGGCCATAGTAAAAGCTATATT